>JAECUM010016492.1:0-67430 GCA_016617855.1 Megalonaias nervosa | reverse complement strand
GAAGATGAACCTTCTCAAGGAATATAATCACGAGCTTGTAAATGACAAAAGTTAAATGGTAAAGATATTAATAACTGTAAAGGATATAAAAAAATTAAAGACAGTCTTAAGCAATGTAACATTCGTCAAACATTTAGTCAAAAGTTGTTACATAAACCGTATTCCCTGGTAAGTTAGACTATTTCATCTGGTGGAACATGAATACAACACATTTTCATTCAATTCAAAATAAATAACTTCTATCCCATAGGAATCGGTACATTTAACCAGAATATGTTCCGTTGTCAAGGAACAGTGGTTGGATATGAACAATGGTCGAGGTTCACACTTTAGGAGGTATGTACGAGTCACGTATATATGCCCGATACGTCACTGGCACGATGACGGACAAATACTGCAACTTATTTTAAACGAGAACGAAGAGATTGATGTTACCAAGCTTGTTTGGGAATTTTCAATCATCACATTTGGCCGCGTACGAGAAACATTCTGAATTATATATTTTAAATCAGTATATGAAATCTTTCACTTGGAAATTGGTGACAAGCAGCTGTGGCTGCTTTATCTACCAATTAATTACCCATAATGTCAATGTGATTAGGCAGCCAACAGCTCAGAATGCTTTTTCCAGATTGTGTGAGCAAATCGTGTTTCACTAATATACAGGTTATTAACAGGTTCACAAATTTCAGGTTTTGGATGGCATTCAGTGTGATAAACAAATCTAGAAAGATAAAAAAATGTATTATTTGGGAGATTTAAGTGTAAGTAAAAGATTTTAATATGGGTGTAATTTGAACGGTAAAAATTGTGGCCATATCTGGTAACCGTCTCTGGATGGTGCTACGTAGCGTTGCAAAGGAAGATCCGACCTTGTCTCCATCTTTCAAAACTGTCTGTATAGATGTTATACATGGACATATAATCACCATGGTAATTTTGGATTTCATTGAAATTATTCTGAACACCGAGAAAACGTGTTGAGGGCATTTTGAATTAACCAAAAACAGATATTATTTAGATAATTTCAATTTTGATTTTGGGGTGCAGAAGTTTGCAATATTAGCAAGATTCATATTTGCTGCTTGTATGTGAGGGCGAATTCAAACGGACAAAGGTCAAATGAAATATTTATTTATTAATGCTGAACGTTTTAGTAGTTGGGCCTAAAGACGATACTATATGTAATATTAGATGTACCAGATATGTTATGTGGAGCTGGCCTAAGAGAAATGTATGCTTTTCTCTTATATCACGAGTTGGATCTCAATCTATTTCCACTTAAGGCAGTTTATAGAGTACGAGAAATTATTTCTGTGGCAATTCGCTCAAGTTATTATCTCAGTGTGGGACGATTCAGCGTAACCCGCCTGCTCACATTTGTGGTAGACCGGTTTTCTGTTAAAGCCATTTTGGCATTGCCTTATTTCTGACACTTAAACTTCTGAACATTTAGCATGAAAACCACACATACTTTTTTTAAATAATCAAACAGTTAAAAGATTCAGCCTTCAAAGGTAGCTGCTAAGCGGCATTTTTACGGCCTCGTGCTGTTAAACAAGGAGGCCCCCGGGTCAGCACTTGAAAACATAATTTTGCACAAGGAGTTCAAATTATATTTTGTAAATATACAATGAAATACAATATACCATAATAAAATCATATTACATTTGTTATATTAAAAATGAAAACCTAAAAAATCCATTTACTAGCCAATGGGCGCACCTAAAAACATTTACCACTCCACTTGTTTTTTCCTGCCAGTTGACTAGTTTCCAGCCTATAAATTATTCAATGGTCCTATACCATAATGAGAAAGAAAAGTAGCATTTAGTCCGCAGATTTTGTAAGCTTTTGATATTACAACGAGTGGTCCATGCTTAAGGTTATTTTAAAGTTAATATGGAAATCCTTTATAATGTTTTAAACTGTTTAGTTATATTTATGTCATATGCTCACCAACCTTTGTCCTTGGAAAACAAATACTATGTCAGTGTGTCCATGTATTGTAATGGTCGGAGCTATTCCGACATGGGCAAGTTTATTTAGATTTTTTAATTAAATTCTCAGTGTAGGTCAAATTTAAACCGCTAATATTTTCAAGACGTTATGTAGATAAGCTTTCAAATTTTTATTTATTTTTACCTCGCTTGTGTTGAACAATTATGATAATGCGTTTGATAAAAGTTGAATTAAGATTTCAGTTATTTCGTAGTCGGTGAAACACTTATTTTGTTTCCTCGGTCAGAAAGCGAGAAAAATGTTATTTGCTATGTGGAGATGAGGTCGAATGGCAATCAGATTTTATATAAACGCTTGCATAAAAAGTCTAATTAAGGCTTCCCGCTTCGGTTGAATAATCACTATCCGAAATAACACCATGGTAATGCAAGTGTGGTGGGATTTTACAGGTGGTTTGCTCTGACGTTCTGAAAATTACGACAGAGATTCAGTTTGCAAGAAACATGCTCTTGTTCGCTTGCAGAAATGTCACCCATGATGCCTTAATCCGACAGTGACCCTTTTTCTGCTGTCTTGTTTCTGTTCAATCCACGGTAAACTTCCATTGCCCTTTGGTCGAACCAATGACGTCATTCTGAGCAGTCCAAAATTGCTTATTAATGATCAGTATATTTTTCTAGTTAATTCGTTGCTTGGGGACAAAACTGAAAGTAAATCCTGTATCTGTCTGCGGTTAATTTATAATATATATACTTTCCAAGGTTACTCTAACTATTACTGATACATTGTTTTATAAATACCAGCCCTTTTTCCATATTTTTCATGTGTCCCAATGCAAACTTAATTCCTAGTAGTTCAGACGAGTAATAGTTTTCCTCTATATTGTATCGATACGTTCACCAACTAAAACTCAGCAACTTTCCAATTGCACTAGGACTCCAAGGGGTGACTGCTGTTGTAGACCATGACACACATCAAATCCCAATTGCACTTGCCCAACATATTCACATAAAATCATTTCTTTTCAGAAACATTTCACTTCAAAAATCATAGTTCAGCAAAGATGGGCCCCTACTGTTTCAAATTTTCCATAGAGTGAGATTTTTAAAGAAAAAGAATTTCCCAGGTTTTCTTCACTTCTCTACTGGCTATTCAAAAAGGACCTTGTATATGTTAGGTACTGTTAAAAGAACTATTTAATTCCCTGTATTTTGGTGTAGGATTGATGGGTGTAATATCGGTTATAGAGCATACAGCTTGGCTTTGCCTCGGCTATGCACCTGCAACTTTGCCTGGTCATTTTCACTTCCTGGACTTCATAGGTAAATTGTAAAAAAGAACCAATAATTTTTTTTTACATTTTTTATATGTGGTAATTCATTCAGTGCACTTTTAGAAGCTGATATTGTCTAGTCTGACAAAATTCATTGTCCCATTTTAATAGCTGCTAAAGATAATATAATATACTTTAGACTAATTCATTTTGGTTAGATGTGAGCTTATATCATATACGATTTCCACATGTACAATATGCAAAGAAATTTCAGCCACATTACAAGAACGTAACATAGAAGTATGCCAGCATTTTCTCCATTGTGCATGTTGGAAATGTAAACAACTTTAACTTACACCTGTGACTCTCTCGGATGTTCATAATATCTTCACAGCGCCCTAAAAAAAACTAAGTTAAATACGAACAACTCCGGTCACTAATGTCATCGAAACGAAGCGTTCTGTCTTGGTCTCACTCCAAAATCGTTGCACAGCCATGCATATAGAATGGTACTTATCTAGTGGGTTTAGTAACTGATGCCCAGTTAAAAATATTGGCCGTTAAAGCTTTTTGGTATGGAGCGTGATTGCACTTAGTTTCTGAAGGTAGTGGCTTAATCCTAAATGCTACTCAACATAGCACACAAACACAATAATGCTACAATATCCTAATTTTAAAAAACTAAACCGGTCTCAAAAAGCAGCCAACTTTGAAAATGATCCATCCCATTGGTCATATATATCCAATAACATGTGATCGTGGAATAGTTTAATTAATGTATATAAAATGAATAATAAAAATATATAATCTGTTTCCTACAATAACATAAACTGAAAATGGTAATGATTATCCAGTTAGTGAACACTTTTAACAGACAGTTCAAAAACATTTTACTAAATTTCATACTCAACGGTTCAATAAATTTAAAATTCTCAAACCTCCATTCTTCGAAAATATATATAAAAAATATGAGACAAATCCAAGACTTCAAATAAATACAATTCCATATCAATAGGTAATTGAGACATCCTATATTTCCTTATGATGCAAAACATATCTTTTATAGTTTGCGCAAGTAAACGAGCCTTTCTTTATGAAATTTGCCATTAAAGTTAAAAATGATACCAAACTAAAACAAAATATACATCAACATACAAAGTTCCATATCTAAAATTAACATTTCTCAGCATGACTTTCAAAATATCAAACTTTGGTTTATTTCTTTTATTCTAAATAATTTCAATGTATTTGTTTATTCAAACAGACTGTCTAAGGCCTGCAGATCCTGAATATTCAACTACATACATTCACAGATACATACATACATACTTACATGCATACATACATTCACAGATACATACATACATACTTACATGCATACATACATTCACAGATACATACATACATACTTACATGCATACATACATACATGCATGCATACATGCATACATACATACATACATACATACATACATACATGCATGCATACATACATACATACATACATAAATACATACATACTTACATACTTACATAAATACATACATACTTACATACATACATTCATACATACATACTTACATACATACATACATGCATGCATGCATGCATGCATACATACATACATACATACATACATGCATGCATGCATGCATGCATGCATGCATGCATGCATGCATGCATACATACATACATACATACATACATACTTACATGCATACATACATACTTACATGCATACATGCATACATACATACATACATACATACTTACATGCATACATACATACTTACATGCATACATACATACATACATACATACATACATACACACATACATACATACATGCATACATACATACTTACATGCATACATACTTACATACATACATACATACATACATACATACATACATACAGGAGGAATGGCATTGTTCGTTTTTCTGCAGGTCGATTTCAAGAGATTCAAGAGAACTAAACTGTACTAAACAGTATATGGTCCCATATGGCGAATACATCCATCATAGTTGTGAGTTATTGTTAACAACACATTCACCTTTTTTCCTATCTCACGACTGTCGTCTTCAATTAATGGGTACTGTATATTACCATTAGTAAAAGATAAAAGTATATGCCTGTCCATATGACATGAGTGCGCGTGATTTGGTTAATTCATGTGCAGAAAATAAAAGTTTAACCTAAAATTGAGTTGTAAAAGATCAATTGTGATATCATGAAATATTTAATATTTGTCCAGATTTTCTCAGTGTGTTGATAACATGAAGACAGTGGTGTCATTAACGCGAGAGGAAACCTTCATACTGAAATATAGCAAGACCATTGGCTACATGCTTAGGTTTGTTTTAGTAGGGATCATACACTGACTGCTATTATTACGTTCCTATCTCTTTTCCTGGCGTTATTGCCCAGTCCAAAGTAAATATTCTTTCTTTTAATTAGGAATTAGAAGTCTGGGACAAAAATGAACACATCCCAAATTCAATTCTCCCCCAAACACCCACAACAAATAAACACGCACTTCATTTGAATGTCTACATTTTGAAACACGCAACAGTTTTTGTTGGTTGGTGATTTCGATTGGCCCCATCACCAGTCTTTCATTAACATACATCTTGTTTGCTTATTGATCAGTTTAGATGATCAGCGCGTGCCTGTATGGACAAATATTTAGAATGCAGAAGATATGCTGTATAAAGAGAAATGTAATTGGATATGCTGTATAAAGAGAAATGTAATTGGATATGCTGTATAAAGAGAAATGTAATTGGATATGCTGTATAAAGAGAAATGTAATAGGATATGCTGTATAAAGAGAAATGTAATAGGAGAACTCTATAAAGCAAAATAAATGGTTGAGGTTCTTACCATAAGTTTCTATTAACTTTGTAGTAGTTAAATACAAATGCGTACATTAAACTAGACGTTAACACATTTATTGTCCAGATCAAGGAATGCAGTTGTTTTAACTAGGAGGTCTTTGCATATATTAGAAATATTTCCAGTAATAATTGGTAGTAAAAGCGGTTTTGGCAAAACCTTTCTACATTCAAATAATTGGACAATATCTAAAGAAAAGTAATTTATTTCATACTATTATCGATATAAATATTTTGTGGTTTGCAATATCTGACATGCAGAAATCGATTTATTAATATTCATTTACATCATGCTGTATATTTTACTAATTTAGGCATCAGTGAAAATTATTGAATTTAGTATATGCTGTACTTTGTATCATCACATTGTTTCCAAATAAAATTTATAATGTGCATGACATTGTATCATGGTCCTCAAATGTTTTCGGTGCTCAGTCTCCTTACTAAATTCAAACGATATTTATCCTCCTGAAAGTGTTCTAATTGCCTTAACATTTCAATATCCTTATACCACACACAGAGCTGTAAAGGTAAAACATATTACACTGTTGAAAGTCAAGAGATGAAAGAAAATAAACTTTCCTTCACAGTCAAGGGTGTGGGAGGTCCTTTGTAGCCGGTCTATTTTTGCAGTGTCTAATGGAATCGTTTACTTCGCTTACGCTACAGCCTTTACATACGGAGTTTACCTTATACAGAAGGAGGGTTTGGCCTTCAACTACGTCTTCGGGTAAAAAAAAAAACGCTGGATAAACCAAGATTTGTTAATACAAAACCCAGGAAACATCATTCCAAGGATCCCTATTTTTGTCTGGACATTATCATGTCTGTCCACCAATATTGCAGGAATAATACCTCGTCACTACATGCACAGTTTAAAATATATTTTGAATACTTGCTATAAGATAGGGATGATTTTTCGCTATTTGAAATTCTTTGATGTGATGTGAGGGATGACTAAAAGAATGGTTGGATGAGAAGAGTGTCGTGAAGATGGAATCCTTATCGTAAGGGTTGTGGGGATCCTCTATACTGATACTTTGGAATGTACAGCTCAGTTCTTCAATTTTTAAGCCTTGCAGTACATCAAAAGGCGTCTTGTCAGTAAATTCCAGGACATGATTGGGTCATTTACGTGATTCCGAGTCCATATTTGTAATCACTTTTTTCCTTCGAAGTGGATATTCCGGGCAGGACTTGAAGCTTTACACATCTGCTATGATATGGGAATGTTTACACTGTATGGTCACGGTAATAAATTAGAGATATTGGTCTTTATTTTGTTGCTAGGCACACGAACTAAAAGGTCCTGGTGTCATTTCAGTTGCAGATTTTGAGGTAGGTGTGTTGATTGTAACAAGATAGCCGGGTTGGATTTCGGATTTATAACAGAACACTTGATGGTGATAAAAATATAATGTTTAATGATGAATGACTTGAATGAGAAAAGAATTATGATTAATACGTGTGTGTGTAAGATCCAAATATTGGACAATTAACATAATCCGCACGAACCTAATAATGCAACAAATATAAATACAAATAAATGACCTTACACAGTACAAGGACAAAGGTGAACGATTCACAATAATGTCACAAGACAAAAAGAATGATGCATTTTACTCAAAATAGTAAAAAGAAATGTACTTTACTCATAGTAAAATGTATTCACTCAAATAATGACAAATGAGGTACTTTAATACTAAAATGATGAAAACAAAGGGATATATATTATGCAAAATATATTTACACTTCCAAAACACTGGATATAACAAACCCCAAAATTAGCCCACGGCTTAAAGATTACATGCATGGAGTAACACAAAACACTCCGTCACTAGCACACTTGGCTACCAGTCACACTGGTCAATCAAGCAGTCAGCATTTCAGGTAGTCACTGACCATCATTCAGTTCCTTGGTCAATCAAGCAATCAGCGCCCATTAATCGGTCAGCAACGCCCGATCACCTGCTACTCGACCAGCAACAGTTTCACTCAGCTCTACGGCTGGTATGGCTCAGCTTTACAGCTATGGTCAGCTTCTATGGTTAGCTCTACAGCTGGTACCACGTCGACTACGATCAGCTGAAAATACATCTAACACCGTGTACTATTGCATGACACGGGAATATACGACAACACGTAATGACGTTATATAAGTAAGTTATACAAATAGACAGGTTCAGAAGTAAACCTGTGTCCCATGAGATTCCTATGATACTAAACATTTCTTAATAAAATGCAAGTTTATATTGCTAATATAAATCACAAACAAGAATAGAAAATATATTTGCATTATACTACGCAAGCCAAAGCTACATTGAAAATATACACAAATAAACGTGGTAGTACAATAGCTATAACTTACAATATACATAAGAAATAATATACATAAGAAATTAATAAATAACTTACATACCTCTACAGCTGAAGATGTGCAAGTCCTTAAGTAGATTGCTTACTGAGAAGACGTTCCGTAACGTAAAGATATCGTCTTACGGTGAGGTATTTATATACAGACGATGTAGCCGTACATCGTCTGTGCGCTAGGTGTAAATCGTTTTTTTCCTATCGAGAGCACTTCGCACGTGCTGCAGGGATGAACCGAACTCGCTATTTCTAAATAATGTACAATATACATAAATCACACTCGGGTATCGTTGTACACAAAAAACGAAACCCGAGTACATGTATTTAATAAATAGAGGGATTTATACAATTCCGTGACATTGATTTAGTCAACCGCAACCCACCACCACCCCCTTCTCAACATAAAAACTCCGCAGTAAACAAACTCCTTGATCTGCCCTTCATTGTACATGTCTGGATGCCTTTTTGAGATCCAGCTCGTCCCTATCTAAAATATTACAAAGTTTTCCCAATTAGAAACTCGCTGCTGGTTCTACAGAGTTTTATTTCACCTGAAGCAATTATTCCAAAGAACAAAAACCGTTCAATGTATCTTTCTGAAATTTAGATATTAACAATATTTATGTCTGAGATATCTGAGAAATTTCGCTCACATATTATATTAGTGGTGTAGATGCCTTTTGCTCATTTCTTGAATTGCAATAGTTTGTAACTGTTTAATCCGTTTCTTCACCTAAACATTATCTAGACATAAGTTTCTGAGAAAAATGTTTAAACCATTTAAGATATCGCTATGACATTTGATGCCTTTTTGTGGAATATTGGTAAGGACGCAACCTTTGCTATTCACAAGTCTTCATTTACATTATTTATAATATTTTGTCCATCAGTTCATCCATCAATTTATAATTTACATAATATTTCGAAAGCATAACTCCCAAACAGTTCAATATATCTCCTTGGTTCTTAGTACACATATTAGAAAAATGGCTGAGATGTTCCATTTGCTGATCAAAGTTCTTCATTTACGTTGTTAACATTACCATCGATTTGTCTGTTCGTCCTTCAGTTTGTAATTTACACATTTGTTTCCAGAGCTTAACTCCTAAACAGCTCAATATATCGCTATGGATCTAAGTACACATACCAGAATAGTGGCTTAGATGTACCTTTGCTGATCCCAATTATTTTCCACTGGATGAAACAGCATGCAATGTATAAATGTATGACTTTTGTATAAAAACAGTATAAAGTATACTTGTTGTACAAGTTAGCATATCAAGTTTAAATTGGAACAGGATAAATCATATCACGTTACTAAAATACTGATCCAGGAACTATATAACTGTAACAATATAAAACATAGTCCGGGTACAATATCCATTCTGTAATACCATACAGACGGAATCTTTAGAGGTGTTTGCATTTTAACGGTTTAACAGTCTCCGAGGCATCGCGATAATAAAACCTGTTGACCATCTTACCCTCTCTAGATCTGTAATCACAAACATTTAACTAGTCAGAATCGATTCCCCACATTTGTTTTAAACATGTGTCCAAATTTGAAGTTTGAGAAAACATCCTGTACTGTATACAGCCCTATCTTGTATTGTCCTATTGCCTCTTCGTATATTCCAACTTTTCATTATAGAAGTATGGCGTACAATTTTTGCAAACTACTAGGTTATTCTGTGGATTATCAACCAGTATGCCTCTTGGTCTGTAAGTTCAAAGTTTCTCGCAAATTCTGTCAACTGTTTCTTTATGGACAATTGTTGTAATTCAATATATTTTGCGACGAAGTGATTATGATTCTATAAACTTGTTTTCTTTTCATCTTCAGCAGTCTTTCTCCGGTGCAGTTGAGTTTAAAAATGCCAGTTTCAATTATTCAGCACGATCAGATGCCAAAGTCTTTCATGAAATTAGTTATGCTGTAAAACCAGGGGTAACTCTAGCTCTAGTAGGGACCAGTGGGTGTGGAAAGAGTACCACAGTCAGTCTCATCGAGAGATTCTATGACCCAGCAAATGGACAAGTGGTAAGAATATGCCAAATATATTTTAGTTACAGGAATGGTAAAGCCAATATCTCAAAATTATTTGAGTGACAAACTAAGGCTTGAATGCATACTTGAAGATGGTTTACTAGCTTGGATAATGTTAATCATTATAATAGAGATGCTCATCACACACAGACTATATATATATATATATATATATATATATATATATATATATATATATATAAGTATAGTATATATATATATATATATATATATGTCCCAGTGTGTGTGTGTGTGTGTGTGTGTGTGTGTGTGTGTGTGAGAGAGAGAGAGAGAGAGAGAGAGAGAGAGAGAGAGAGAGAGTGCGCCTCTGTGTGAATCAGTGACGTTTGTAAAGAGCTAACGGTCTAATGATTAAGCTAGACCCTAAAGGACTCTTCAGGTCATTGTCTGGACCCAGCTAGAGATATTCGTGGGAATATAAAGAAAACAAAATTAATTTCATTGCATATATGTCTGCTATGGCAAAACTTCACTTGACGTATAATGCACATCAGTATATGAAAGACTGATATATGCCAAGACAATGGGTCTAAAGTGTGTGGTATAGAGACACACTGCAGTACCTTATCTGGGCTACTCAGAGAAGGGTTTGAACTCACAACGTTCTGTGATTCCAGTGCACTAAAACACTGAACCACCATAACTACCAGAACAAATTAAAAGGTAGATAACATGGACATGGTTTCTGGTAACAATGCAAGCATCCTGTATAGGAGATGGTTAGAGAGTTAAAATGAAAAGAAAGCAGTGCTAATGGAGAAAGGCAAAGAAACATGCTTCTGTGTAACAAAAATGGTTAAACTTTCATGCTTCTATAGTTAATGGTAACACGTGTATGGTTAATGATAACACGTACATAGTTAATGATCATACGGGCATAATAAATAGTAACACCGGCATGGTTAATAGCAACACGGGCATGGTTAACGGTAACACGGACATAGCTAATGAACAATATAAGCATCCTGCATAGTACGTAGTTAAAGAGTCAGAACATAAAACATGCTTCTCTGCTAC
Source organism: Megalonaias nervosa (assembly GCA_016617855.1). Taxonomy (NCBI): domain Eukaryota; kingdom Metazoa; phylum Mollusca; class Bivalvia; order Unionida; family Unionidae; genus Megalonaias; species Megalonaias nervosa. The sequence continues at coordinate 55,844 of JAECUM010016492.1, read as the reverse complement.
ATAAGTGGAAAAATTAGCATGCTTCTATTATTTGTCCTTATAACTAGCCGATGTAGATGACATCAAAAGCCTGAATTTAAAGTGGCTACGGTCACAGATCAGTGTGGTCTCCCAGGAGCCAATCCTTTCTGATGCCAGCATCGCAGAAAACATTACTTATGGAGACAACAGTCGTGTTGTGACTATAGAGGAGATTTTTCAGGCAGCCACTAGTGCCAACATTCATAACTACATTCTTTCTCTTCCACTGGTATGACTTTCTTTGAAACCCCTGTTAAATTAATATAATTTATAAATGTTAACGCTGTACTGCATTTATGGCCTGCACGTAAACCATTCGCCACTTTATTATCTGGGTTCTTTGATTATATCCTCTCATAAGCGACAAGGAAAATAAAAACAGCTAACATACATTAATACAAATGACATTTTGTATATTTATTAATTTAACACTGTTTAACATTTCATGATTATTTTACAGGATTTACCTGATTATTCAATTATTTGAACTAAATATAAGTTCCCTTCCTATTCTAGGGTTATGAGACAAATGTGGGTCATAAAGGGACACAACTCAGTGGATGGACAGAAACAAAGAATCGCAATTGCCAGAACCCTATTTAGAAATCCGAAGATCCTCTTGTTAGATGAGGCTACATCTGCATTGGACACGGAGAGTGAAAAGGTTCGGCACATTTCCCCCATGACAGACTCCTTTATGACTGCCTTATGCATTTTGGAATGGGACATTTGCTACAATCTCCTACATTTAATACCTAATTCATGCATAAAAGTTTATAAACCTCAGTCCATTTCTGGGTTTTTTTCTAGAATAAACATGGATCGCTTTGACTCCTATGAATATGCATAAAATATCTTTCTTAATAATAAGAAATTTCTTAATAATTTCCTCCCAGTTGGAACCTCAGATATGTGGACATACAGAGAAAGGTATCCATCACTTTTGTGTGATCTAAAACATTGCGCCCCAGAGGTTACAAGAGGTTATAAGAGATATACAGAGACGAGGGATGGAGCATATTAGCAGAGAAAGCGTTTTCATTTGCCTGAATTTTGTACTAGCAGGGCTGAGCCTATTATCAAACATGGCATAATACATGTATTATCATCACTGTTGCTTCCGACGTAAGTTAATTTCAGCCAGGAATAAAGAAGGTGAGGAAGTGTAGATGTAGACTGTTAAAAGGCAGTAAATTTGAATACAAACATATATATGTGACTCAGAACGTAAACTAGGCTGGTGTTTGTTAAAACATATTAGTAATTATTTTTACTATTGTAAATGTCTGTCTAAGTAGTAATTTGTTTTTCTTTAAACGAAATAGGTGTTGCATTAGTGATGTATGTAATACACAGTAGGTGTAAGGATGCAAATTAGATACCCATTCTTGTAAATATTAGTTCCATAATTCATCCTCCAATGCAGCTACAGAGCTAATACTAAAATGCAAAATATGCTGTTCCTTTATAGCTAATAAGGTTACAAATAATTAAATACACAGAAGGATAAGTAAAAATATATCTCTAGAGTTATAAATAAACACATAGTAATTGTCCTTACTTTCAAGAGCATTCTGTGAAGGAAAATATGAGATGTTACGGTCTTGATGGATAATTGTATGGCATGTAGCGGTGAAGCTGAAATATAAAGGAAAAATGTGCCATGAAAGATGTTCTCTTTTAAGAAAGAAAACTCATTTGAAACAATCATATTATAATGGGTGCCTTGCGTTCATATCCAATTTACTGAAAACCCAAGTATCTCCAAATTAAGTCAAATTATACCCAAAATACAGTATCAGAGTTTGGACCAATGTTCACGGTGCGGTACTTCGGCAAACCACAATCTCATGAATACTACCAACTATACATAAAACTGGGGCTTCTTGCGAAACAAGCATCTGCAACTTATATAACTGCTATAACCTCCAGACCATAAAAGATTGCACAAACGTAACTGCATCAATTTACATTAAATTTACGACAGATATTTTTTAGATTTTCTTTATAAATAAGGCTAAAATGTGAAAATAGATAAATAATCAATACATACAAATAAAACCGTTCCCTCATACAAATAATATATATTTTATCTGCAAATTATAGTCACAGGTGTGCAAATATAAGTACTGATTCTCAGTGTCACCTAAGGAAAAAGTATGCTGATAAATATATGACCAGTTTGCACATTGAAGGACAACAGTAAGATGGGCCATATTTCCTTTCAAAACTATAAGCTCTTTAGACCGATTAATTACATACGGAATGAGATTAATAAGTCTAATTTTACCTCTGTTAAACGTGACTTTCACTAGGCTTGTCATATTAAGACGTATCATGCATTTGTCTCTAGTGAGCACGCCCTTACGACTAACTTGTCCATTTCACACAAACGTTTGACGCGACGCAATCAGGTAATGGCGACTTGTAGATTTATTTACTTAGCAGGTTCATTTTCAAATTAAACTCACTCCAATGGTTACATGTACCTGGCAAACCGTCAACAATAGTCTGATTTTGCGTCTGACCTGTTCCCTGAATTTACTTCAAACGTCGTAGTCAATTCATTTTCGTTTGTTTTCAAAAGCTTATAACATTAAAAAATAAATCTACAAAGCGTTTCAAAAATAGCTATGCGATAAAGATATTGTAAAATTTTGTAAAACAATTCATCTAAGACAAAATCCTACGGAATCCTATGTAAAATATTAAATCTCGGACAAAATCCTACTGAATCCTAAATAAAATCCGATCATGAACTTCATATAAAATGATTCTCCTATTGTCAAAATGATCCTCTCTTAATTTTGACGTACCTACTATAATCCAGTCTTCAATTTATTCAAAATGAACAATGTCTGAATATGAGATGTCGAAATAACATATTACCTGAAGTCAAATTACACTCGAAATGTCCCTGTAATACCGTTCTGCCTGTGTATTTACAAAGCCTCAAATTTCGTAAAACCACTGCAATCTGTGCATTCGAAGGTAATTTAGATTTTGCTTTTATTTGAAAATTTTACATTTTTAGTTTCGCTTATTTTAATTAGTGGGAAATTCGTATGACAAAAATGAAGTTCACTTATCTGAACCTTTTTGAATGACAAAATATCGTTTTTCAGATTGTGCAGGAGGCACTTAACAAGGCACAGGAAGGTCGCACCTGTATTGTGATTGCTCATAGACTGTCCACAATCCAACATGCGGACAAAATAGCTATTATCCATAAAGGAAGTGTGGTGGAGTTAGGCAATCATGCCGAACTGATGGCTAAGAAAGGATTGCATTACAGACTACAAAATGTTCAATAGAGAAGATGAAACCATGAAACTATTTGTGATACAAAACGTTCATTATGCAAATAATCTTGTCCGATATGGTTCTTTCCAATTTCCATGATATTCCGTGTATGAATGATCTAGAGCACAATGACTGATCTTGAAAACATTTAGACATAAGTTTATATTAAGTAAACATCTCATGAAAAGCTGACCAAGATCATTAATTTGGAACAGATGACTAACATTTCTTGTACAGAGACGTATTTATCACCCAAATGTTAAGTGTTTGTGGCCGGAAATTGCTATATAGCTACGTCTAATCCCGTGGACTTGATATAAAAATGTATTGATTCATGTAACTATTTTAATGTTCCCAAAATCTACCGCTGAAATATAACCAGTTTCAATGTCATCCAGAATATTGGTGGGAATTATGCTATTGTTAATTTTTATGTTACCTGTCCATCTAATATTCATAAGTGGCATATATCGGCGCATAGCCTGACCATATATAATGTGTTCAACATGAACATGATAAATGAGTTATGTTTTGATTTATGGTATTCACCACAATGTTTTAATTTTTCCATCATCATATGCATAACTTTTATAGGTTACTGCATTTGAATGGGAAAATATGAACGAGTTTTCTGAGTAATATTGCACAACCTTCGGGAGGACAGTATGTTTCAGAAAAAGAGTTAATTTCCCATACAATTGCAGTAACCATTTTATTATAACTCATTTTGTTTTCCTACCGAAGGATTCATAATAAAACAATATGCTACTAGAAACAAAGTAACTGCGTTTATGTTTAAAATACACAACCGCAGATTCATCAATGAACATTAGAGGATTCGAGTTCACATAGCACCGCTCAGCGACCGTTGAACCTGATAGCTAACCGCTCACTCAGTTTAAAAAGAAATTACATGTTACTCTAAAATTGAAATTTAAAGTCATATTATGAATGACTGCGCCATTGAAAAAATTTCCAAGTTGGTCAGGAATGGAGGGATCTTGTTTTTTTCTCTCAATCAAGCTAAATTTTGATTATCTAGTTCAGGGTGGATTCCGCACGATGTACATGTGGCTTGAAGGACTGGAGTTTACAAGCTGCATATCTGTTTCTGTTCCGCCATTGATAGTTTGGAATCGTAAGCTGGATATATAAGAAAGTCTTTACATTCTCAAGAAGATGCGGGATTAAACACTGGTTTTTAGTGAACAACAAATTCTTTCGTTTTGGAGTGCAGTAAATCCTTTTTTGGAATGTGATTTCAGTTTCAAATGTATTCTAGATTATAGGCCTACTCATTACAGAGAATTTCCACTCTGTGGATCCGCATTTGGAACCTACCTAATTCTCAGTAGCAGAAATAAGCCACAAAGTACATTTTGAGGAAATTCAAGATGCCGAAAGGCAAGTAGATTTATTTTCATTATTATTACCAGTTATAGATGACATATTTGTATGTCCAGGCACTTGCATAATCTTTGTTGAGGGACCCCTGTGTTTCATAAAACGTTAATGAACTTTTTCATGATGTCACACAGCATCAGGTATCCTTTTTAACATAAGTCATGAAGGTCCCCCGGTGTCTTTATGTTGAAGTGTTCTGCAACATCCTGAACAGATTTATAAATGTCATTTGAGACGTTTGAGTTAAACAGTGATAATGTGAAGTGTTCTGTCGTTTGAACTTTTCAGAAATATGTTTGTATTAGTATAGGTAGACATGTTTTCTCAAATATTTAGGTTCCATACATAAAACGGTGTCTGTGAACATTTCGTCAACTCAAATTATTTGGCAACTTCTTCACTGATTGCCCAATGAATCAAAGGCTAACAAACCTGGTCTTTCTTTTGACGGTTATTTCGTCTCTCCTTGTCCTCCACTAACCTATTCACTATGAAATCATTACTGACTGAAATATATAGTTTCATAATTGCTAGGTATGATTTTTAACTCCTGAGTTAGGATGTTATCTAATTAACTCCTGGATAAATATGTGACTGTCATAATCGGAAAAGCTGTGAATGCAAATTGGCATGAATTTTGATTATTTGAGATTCGTATTGTCATGAGACGGACTTTCATATTTGCCCGTTACATTATCTTGATTTTTAACATTATAGTTCAGTTGATTTGTTCTCTGACAATAGCACATACTGGATTATTTAAAAAGTATTTTTCATCTTCCTTCTCATGTATCATATGTTTTGCATTCTTAGGTTTTAATTCTAGGTGTTCAGGTTTTTTGCGATGTTGCTCAAAGCATTGTAAAACACCTAAAATGGAATCAGTACACCTGTTAACAATTGGCTTGTAACTCCTGTATACAAATTATACCTATACACATGATCGAGATGGAATGTGCTTGCCGTTGTTTCAGTGGTTTAATTGCATGCTATGTATCTGTGACCAACACATATTTAAAGTTGCAGTCAATGGTGAATTGAACCTTCAGTTCATGTCAATAGTGTTTTTAACTCAATAATATCATATTTTGAGGCAAGATATCTATATTGTAACATACTTTTTGTGCTTTGCTAATATTTCCAGTATATTGAAAAATTCAGTTACTTTTTGCAAAAGACACTTGGTTTTGAACGTGTTACATATTTAAATAATAATGTCCTATCAGGAAGTGAAGGTCAGCCTTAGTGAAAGTCAACTTGCAAAACAAAGAAAAAATTAAAATTATTGTGGGGTCACAGTGAAACTTTCTTCAACAACATTGACTGGAAATGTTCCCGTGTGGCTGACCCAATCACAACTCACAGAGTTGTTAACAATAGTGGCTTCAACGGTCGAAAGAGCTGTGGCGCTAGAGGCTGTCGGAATTGCACCAGGAATGGCGCTGAAAAGGCGGTGGGTAGCCGTATAAAAAGGAAAAGGCCATCGATTATCAGGAACAATTTGCCGAATACCATCGGGCAGAGGTCTTCGATTACCGGGAACAACACTCAGAAGGCGTTTTTATGCGAAATAAACTTGCATCGATTGTGCCACGCACAATTGAAACCCATATTGTCAGCCTGGATTTGGCAACAGCATCTGATACTCATTGGGTTCCATACGTGGTGACGCCTCGACATAGCTTATATTTTGATTCGTAAGGACTTGCACCACCAGTTGAAGTTGTTAATTATTTAACGAAGGGTACTAGCGCTATTATCGGACGGCAATCACTGTTTTATTCGACTATTCCACTACAAACTTGATTGCATGAACTAATATGTGGTCATCTTGTTTTTGAAGCGTTGTCTGCACTTGAGCGTTAACCGTCTCCTCATGCACTTATTGATTTTACATTAAGGCAGGTTTAATATTATACAAGTGTCTATTAACATTTATGAACGTTACTCAGCCCGACAAAACGGTTTTGATGTGGATCTGAGCCGATTTGCCACCAAAGCGGTTTTGACTGAATCTACTAGTCGTGTTGTTGTTGACGTTGACGCAGGTGAGCTTGTGATTTTTGAACATCAAACTGGCAAACTTAAAACGTCTAATGTTGACATTCAAGTTATTAGTGTTAAGTGAAAGGCGCTATCGCAAAGAACCTGGCTGAAATCACTGAAAATGGTGGCATCAGAGACGCTACTGTGTTGGTTGCTTATATGAAAGAATATTTTGATGATACTAATGTAACAACAAACAATATGCCGATGAACAGATCGCAGATGTACCACCACCACGCTTAGTAACTTCCTGAGGCGGAATCGGGAAAATATTAATCAAAGAAGGAGAAGACCAAACTAACGTCTGAACCTTAGCAAATGCCCGACTAATTTACTATCCTGGTGAAAGAGACTTTGATAGACCTAAATCTCAAGATTTTTTTAAAGGTGCGGGAGTCGGATCGAACTTGTATATCATAATCGGAAGTAAAGGTGGGTGGGGTAGAATGGCAATGTTGATAAATGATCAGATATACTTTTCTTTTGGTCACTAATATCATGTATCGACAAACCTGGTAATGTTGTAGATTTTTTTTAACATATACAATAGTGTAATCATCAGTCACCGGAGATGAAATTCAGTTCGAAGCATTCAACGTTCATCCTGATGGGTACTTCACCGTCTTTGGCGTTTGTATTTAGCATTAAATTTATCATTACATTTAAGCAATATATCCTGACCGCGGTTGTGACGTTGTGGAATTCACTGACGAGGTGTTGGATGACCTATAAAGGATGCCAACATTGATAGTGACTTTCTTCCACTTTTCAATGATTTTCTGTTTCAAACGAGCAGTGTTACCAGTCCATCGTATAAACTATATATATATATATATATATATATATATATATATATATATATATATATATATATATATATATATATATATATATATATATATATATATATATATATATTGTTAAGGGTCAAATAGAAATTGATTGTTGTGACCATCCTGATGTATCACTACCAACTCGAGACCAGCTTGGAGTAATCGCATAAGTACGTGAAAATACCCAAGCGTTGACTACACCATCAGGGTCGAAAACTCTCGTGGATTGTTTCTACAATGGTGAAGTGGTATTCACCGATGTATCCATCCGGCTTGCAGTCCCCGTTAATTATGTAAAACCACTGTTGTCTGGGCCAGCAGGAAAGAAAAAACCTGGTCAACTGATATATAACAAGGATACAATAGGGTTCTCACAGTGCGAGTTCCACTAGCTGACACTGCTAGTCAACTCGGTTCATATCGACGGAGTCGCAATAGTATCATGTCTAGAAGTTCAGTTTATGAATCATGGACTCTTCCAAAAATAATAGAAGAGTTAAAGAAGAGAAATGCCAAGGTGTCTGGTCGGAAAAAGAAGCTCATTGAGAGGTAAGTGAGCGTACACTTTTCTTAGCACGATCCAACCAAGGATGCACTGAAGTAGTTTAAAGATGCCTACCTCGAAATTAGGTTATTGTCGAATATGAGCAAAAGTTTACTCGAGTACAAGTCATATTTTATATGATTGCAGGATGAAATATTGGATTAAATGATATATTGTATTAGTATTTGACCTGGATACATCCAGTCATCTAAGTTCCATAATTTTTAATTGTTTGGGAAATGTCGAGCTGAATTTTGTTTAGTGCGCAGTAGATGGGCATAGATTATAGATGATAATAGAAAATTAGAAGTATTTACACAAATCTTGGATATTTATATGCTTACAAAAGAGTTTTAGTACACAGGCGTGAATGACTCTTTGATAGTTACTTCAAACCCCAACATCCAATTATGCTTGTTAGTAACCATGTTTCAGGAAAGAACAGATCACATCTCTCTCTCTCTCTCCCTCTCTCTCTCTCTCTTTTCAAGGCAATAAGTATCTACAAAAATTATAAGTGTCTTGTGATGATGTACTTTTATTTTTTTATTGGTGTCTATGAGGTATGGAAGAGGTCTGGATTTTTAAAATCCCCAGTTAGAGTACACGTTGTATGTAATTACAACACTGAAATAAAAACAGGAAATCTGCGATATAAATAATCACAAAAAGCCTGTTTTAAATTATCAAAATTAATTTTAAAATAGTATCATAATTTTATTGTTTGTATGATTTATTGAAATGTCATGTAATAATGACAATACATATTGAAGAGAGTCTAATGATGGTCACTATTCACCACCAAGACTAACAAGAGTAAGTCATCTTTCTTAATTGTACACGGGGGTAAACAATAAAACTTATGTAGTTTGGCTGGTATCAGAGGACAAACAGCACCAGTGAAATGAACTGTATGGCAAATGCTGGAACAAACAGCAAACAACTTTTAATCTTTACTGTATTTCTTTACAGATTGGACTTTATAATAAAACTTCAGTGTCAGCCAGGGTTCAAGATGGATATTCCAGGTCTAGATAAGTACAAGGATGCCCATGTCGGAATGACCAGCAATTTTCCCCAATTTACCATGGAAAGGTTGACAGAATACCTGTCTCAGTATTGCAATGACTTTGATGCCAAGTGCAGAGACATGTATGAAGAGAGGTACTTGCAATGCTACAGCGTGTATTCATGCCCAGAGAAAGGTTTGACATTTTTCTTATCCACTGTATGGGCTGAAATGAAGAAGTCAGTAACCAATACGTTAGACCTGTCGCTGGATGAAAATGGGGTAGTGCAAGAAGCTCAATGTAAATGTGGTGCTGGACAAGGTCCCTCAGCTCACTGCAAACATGTAGTTACGGTCTTGTATGCAAGTTTCAGGTTTTCACAAGATGGAATTATTTTGTCAGAACTGGCGTGCACTCAGGAACTGCAGACATTTCATAATGCAAACCCACACAAAGGTTCTCCTCTCAAGGCACATCACCTGCAGACCATTCGTGGAAATGATAGAACCCAGCAATTCGACCCACGCCCTACCAACTATCTTGCACAAGAATCATACCCATATCATTTTAGAAATGTTTGTTTGAATTATAATGGTTCAATAAAGATTCCAGTACGCCATCTCTTCTCCCCAGCAAACATACCAGCACTTAGCAAAGATCATCAGTACAAGACATAAACCATGGAAGAACATTTTCTCGAGAAAGAAAACTTAACAAAAATTACCAAAGGCCAGGCTAACCTAATCGAGGAAGCAACACGAAATCAGTCCTCCTGTAAACAATGGGGTGACGAGAGATGCAAAAGACTTACTGCCTCTATGTTTGGTTCTGTCTCTAAAGCTACTGAAAGGAAGGACAAACGAACCCTAGCTAGACCACTTTGCATGCGCTGGTCAATCTGCACTGCACCTATGTCCATGGCATAAAAAACTGAATCAGTAGCCTTAAATAAATTTGAACAATTAGAAGGTATCAAGACACAACCTTGTGGTTTATTTATTAGTGAGGAGTTTGCTTTTTTGGCAGCAACTCCAGATAGGATAATTAATGATACTACCCTTGTCGAAGTGAAATGCTTATATGCAAGCAAAGGCAATGTCATTAACCACTACACTGTGCCTTATCTCAAGTTATCATCATCGGGCCTCACACTAGATACCAATCATGAATATCATTATCAGATTCACGGACAAATGCTGTGCTCTGCGAGAAAGATGTACAAATTTGTTGTCTTCACTATGAAGGAATTAAAGGTTGTTTCAGTAAAATTTGACAAGGACTTTGTAGACAAGATGGTAACTAAACTTAAAGAATTTTTTGAAAGTCACTTCAAGGAAGCATTAATCAATTATCACTTTTACAAAGAATATTACAGCTATGACTTTTGAAATTTAGGATGTAACATTACTGTATTTCCTATTCATTCCAGTTTTTATTTACAATGAAGCCAGTAGTTGAAATGGAAGACAAATGCAAATATTGGGTTCATAATGATGTTTTTTTTTATGGCATATTCATATTTTATAAGCAATCAAGATAGCCCACACATTAATAAGAGTGCATAATAGTATATCATTTAAATTAATTTGAACTTGTACTTTAACTGTGGTCTGTATTTAAGCACATGTAGTAAAACACTATAGTAACATTTTGCATCTTTGTTTTAATTCAACTTTTGTCACTGATTGCACTTAAAAGAACATAGAGTAAAGATATTCATGTATGAGATACTTGAAAAGTATTAAGAGTGAGATACTGTACATATTTGCTGAATTTAAATAAATGTCTTTGTTCTGAAAGAACCATATATATTGATTTTGTTACACCATTCAACTGCAAAAACCAGAATAAGATGAAATTCTTTTCCAAACATTTAGTCTTTTCTTACCAAACATATTTAAGCATGTCTAAGTACAATTCCATTTCTAAAGGAACACAAAGTGAAGCACACCTTTATTATTTCTGTTGCCAGTGCAGATTCTGTATTATTAAGGGGGTTGCACAAAATTTTGTATGTTTTTGCTAAACCAATGATTCTTTCAACATGAACTCGTTTGCTTGCGATTCTTCTATCTTTTAGCATGCTTCTGGATGACAAACGATTCTTGGCCTTGAAGAAACTTGGGATATTGATATGAATATTAAACGGAATGAATATATCCTCTACATTGAAGCCCTTATCGGCCATTATTGAGTCCCCTGGATCACACATCGTAGTCAGTTTACTTCTTTACATATCTGTCGATCGCTAGTAGAACCTCCATAGGCACTAGACACATAGGAAACAAGTCCACAAGGCGTGAAACCCACCAGTACCTTTACAGTATTTCTATTTTTGTACGTTTAAAATGTTGCTTGTTGTGCCAGTGGCTGTTTGGGTTTGAAAATTTGGACACTCTGTACTATCCACTATCACCCTGTTATTGTGGTATTTTGCGTTAAAATCTGTAGCTGCAAAAAAAATGAACTAAATCTCTGAATGGCCACAAGTTGACCTCATTCCACTGCTGAAACATAAAATTTATCCATGTGATAAACACATTGGCAACCCCACTCTCAGTTAGTTGAAAACGGCGACTGAGCTCGAAATTTGTAATGTGTCTTCGGAGTATAATTAATGTAGAGAAACGCTGATTTTCAATACCTATGTCAGGAAATGTCCCGTCATAGTAGTTGAGGTGATATGCTGCTGCACCTAAGGTGTCTAATACAAATTTAAAATTCTGATAATTCCCCAGTCCTGTATAAAAAATTTATGCCCTGGGGATCATTCACTAAATTCTGGATACTCAAAATTGGTTCATCATCACTTTGTGTCCGACAATCCCTTTTGCTGGTTTCTTCCGTCTGAGTTGAGGCAGGGATACAGACTGTGATCACTGAAATAAAATTGTAATTGCATTTGGTGAATTTCAAAGTTATCACAGACTTACAGAAATAACTATAATACATTTTGTAACGACATTTGAGTAACAGGTTTTAATTTACAAACATCAAGTGCATCAATTTCATTTTTAACAATACATTTGGAAGTAGGATTTCAGGGTGGTTCTCGTGGAAGTGTTGAAATGGTATACAGTCTTAAAATGATCTATTTGTGATTGACAAATGTAACGCAAATGAACAAACAGCAAACAGGTTTTGTTAACAAAGTTTTCTTTGTGTTCTGATATAATGAATGGCAGTATTGGCGGAACGCACACCACCCTTTTAGGTGGCAGATGGAGATTAATCACACCCCAAAAAATGTAAAAGTCATATATTCTTGACTGCACCTGTTTCTTCAGATGGAGTTGAGGAAACTGTTTCTTGACATCCAACCTCAGTGTTTTCATCCATCAAAATGAAATCCCTAATGCCCTGAAATTAAAAAAGAAGAAAGTGTTTATACAGTACTTAAGGCCAAAACAAAGACTGGTTTCCTGTTGCACTGGTTTTGAAATTAGGGTAGATAGAGTACTGGGCTAAACTACATGCATTAATTTTAGAAATTTTTGTATAAAAAAAAAAAACTGATTTTGTTTTTTTACCCTGGGAGGGACAAGTGCTAGGGTCAGCAAAGAGAAAATGAAAAATAGGGACAGCCTTGTAAGTCTTATTTTCTTTTCTATAAATGTATTTTGTAAATGTATTGTGTGATTATCTTTGTAATGTATTGCAAAATCACAATATCAATAGGCCTCAAAATGTATCAAGTCCTTTGCATGAAAAACCTCAATATCAATAGGCCTCAAAATGTATCAAGTCCTTTGCATGAAAAACCTCACCATATCTGAGTATTTTGCTTTAATTCTCTTTGGATGTGTCTCTTCCTCCGTTTAAGTGTTGCTGAAGATTCAGCTTGAGTCCAGTTGAAAATGTGGGGCATAGCTGTGGGCTTCAACTTTTTTGCAATGGTTTTGTGCCTATTAAGTATTATTATTATTACTTTATATATATATATATATATATATATATATATATATATATAATGTTTTTAAAACAATACATTAAACAGGTACATGTGTATGTATATATGACCACACACACAACACACACTACAGCACTGATGAGTCTGCTTTGGTGACAATTATATTCTTTACCAGTCGTTGACAGGGAGGACAACATTTAAATTCTAATTTAAAAAAAAAAAAAAAGTATATTGTATAATTCCGAATATATTCAACAGTTCATATTGATGCTCATTGATACTGATACATGATAGCGAATCAAAACATGATTATTCAAAACAACGATAAGGATTGTGATAAATTACAAACATTTGCTTATTTGGTTTACACATAATACTAATAAATATCATGAGAACTGATCCGAGGTATAAGCTGTGTAAAACAGAACATATCACACGATGTTTCACACACATAATCAGACGAGTCAGAGGGCTGGAACACTCAACACTGTGAATCGGGGGCTTCCAAAAGTCTCTTCGTATAGCCACCATCCAAGGTTTAACCCGGTTTTGGGGGGACCAGGGAAATGTATGACCTCCTCTGCTTGTGCATTGGGGAAAGCAATACTCCATAGGCATTATTATAATATGGAAATGGCTTACTACTGCATGTCACTTTCACGCTGTTCACTGCTGTTGCTATATAGATGCTGACCTCTTCCGGTTTGAAATGAACCGGGTTGCTGATGAGCGCCGCCTGGCGATAATGATGTTTTCGGAGAATCCCATTGTTTGGGTAAACGTTATTGTGCAAATACGATTCTCAGCTTTAAAAGGTACAGGCATATTAAGTGTTTTTAATGTTTTTAAATGGAAAAGGTGCATGACCACTAAAACGAGCAATCGCCAGAAATTTAAAAATTCCCAAGGCAGATATTTTGCTATAATTGTATGACAGATGTACCAATAAAAATGGTAATTATCTAGACGTGCGTGTGAGTATTACACCTGGACGTGTGTTTCGTTGCAGATCATATTTGCGGGTCTGCTACAGCAGCAACTGTTGGTCTTGGTTTCACTGGAATCGCAACCACGACACCATCATAGGTGCACTATCATAGGTGCACCATCCACGGGCTGCACATAGTATGTGGCTTGTTTTCCAAGTCATGGGGGATAGAGGCTGTGGCGACAAGTCAGGAGCCAAAAGGGCAAAAATGTCACAAGCCCTATTATGGCACTACTACTTGCCTGGCAAATTAAGAATATCAAACTCGAAACATACCAAATCAATCAAATGCTTGTTAGCTACCGTCTGCGGAAAATAATAAATTACAACACATATCTTAACACTAACATACAAAAGTCTGAAAGTAGAAATATGATCATTCCAAGAATCTTATCTTAATGTAACATTCATGAAGAATTTCCATGCACGATGTCACAGCGAAGTACATTACAGAACCAATGACACATGGAAGTCTATAGCAAAACCGTGCAGAGTTCTGGGTGTCTCATAACAGCACATTCCTTTATGGCTATGCAACTAAAGACACGACGAAAACATCATATTAACGATAAAGTATTTAATAAGAATAATACATCATACAAACCGAAAAGGTGTAAAAAGTCAACACGTTCATTTACATTCTGTGCGAAATATCAAGGAAGAGAGGAAAAATGCAAGAGGCAGCTTGCCGTGAAATATTACAAAAAGACTCAGAGCTGAATGTAACAAGAGCAATAGAAATTTACCTTGAATGAAATCGATTATAAGAAGCAAAAGTGTATGTGTCAATTTGTGTTCTCCTTATTTATATATAAAATAGGGTTCCGAAAACTAAATGGTCACCTGCTCATGAAGCGGGTGACTAAAATCAAGAGGCTGATTTTCTCATCCCCTCTAAATATTAAGTCAGGTGTAATTCTTCTTTTGTCTTTTATGAAAAGATGTGTCCCCTTAAATAGTAAATAATACCACCCAACCATTTCACATTATGCTTCCCATATCATGATTTTTCAAATCAAAATTACAGAGTCATGCTTGTTTTCCATAATTATTTGCTTTTCCACAAAAATCTACTCTAAATTACTCGAACACTGATCCGTTTCACAGTAATTTCTTGTAAGTCAACTAATGACACTGAAACGCAAGCTGAGATACACGTAGTTGTCATGGATACACACACAAACCCACCCTTATATGGATCGGACAACTAATCAATTTCCCGTATAACTTTATGTTAATATATTAAAAAATAAGAATGATAAGTGCATTAGATTAGCATGCAAACCAAACATAAAAAATCAGCCTTGAAAGGAAGGTGTTAGGAGACAGTTTTTAGAACGAGACATCATGATCAGTACTTGATAACATAGTTTTGCATCAAGATTTCAGCATAAAATGAAATACAAGTTATCAAAATAAAATCATATTGAAATTGGTGTATTAATAATGAAAACAATTTAAACCCTTTTACTTGCCAATGCGTGCGCCTCAGAAAATTTGGTACTCTACTTTTTATTCCTCTGACAGTTCACTTGTTCGCATCCAATAAAACAATAAGTTGTCCGATACCATAATGAAAATGAAAATTACCATTTCGCCAGCAAGATTTAGTAATCTCACGATATTAGAACCAGTGGTCCATAATATATTTCTACAAATATGTTTTGCAGTTGACATTGTCACTTGGAGTGATGATTTTAACAGGTGAACAAATGAGATCCAGATTCAACGAGCAAACTAAGTCTCACGATTCATGCCACTAAGTAAAACCCATATTTTAAAGTTTCTGACACACCCACCCGCTAACACGAGCGAAGAAACTGACACCAACCTAGCAATATTCATTATTGTTATATTATTGGGGTCAAATGTTTGCTTCCGGCTGATACAAATATTACCTTTACTCGGACGTTATTCAGAATATCCGAATTACCTCTTCGTAGCAGAAAATCTAATTTTATGGCAGCTAAATATAATAGGACCAAGAATGCGAAAGATCACCTGAACACGATCGGACGGTGCCTGACCGATCTCCGTTATGTCGAAGATTTCTATTGTTATCAGGTTGCATGAAGCACGTGTTTGAAAATATTCTATGGGGTTTTTTTCGGCCGGATAAGCGTGCACCAGGCGATTTATGTTTACCCTGCTCACCCGGTGTTCCAATTCAATAACATGACTATAATATAGAAAGACTTACCCGTATGTGCGATTATATTTGTTGATCGCGAAGATAAAACATAATAGGGCATTATTTTTAACAGGATAAAATCACTAACCAGGATTATTATTGTCATTTTAGGCCATAAAAATCAACTTTAAATTTGTTAGCAACTTTAATATTGCATTTGTATTACTAATAAAAAAACAGTCTTCCCTTTAAGGAAGAATGTCTTGGATTTGGTTTGTTCTGTGTAACAATATATTACATGTGTACATATTAATATATTGTGTTTGTTTTCACTAATATGCTTTTTCTTATCTAAATATTTTTACAGCAAATGGAAATAAAATGACCATTGGGCTTTTTATTTTCAGTTATCATGCTACTTTCTATGTATGTGTTGCTTGCGATGTATTGTTTTTTTTTTTTAAATGATGACTTTTTATAACACATTTCTCCACACATTTTGAAAAAGGTATTCCTTTGATTACAAGCAGTCGTACAATATTTATTATATTGTAAATATTTTAAATGTTCCTGCTTAAAGTTATGTTAAATTAAACTAAATGTATGAATTCTCCTTTACAACGCATTAACCTGTCTTGTATATTGGTGTCGTATACGTTCCGGCCTTTGTCCTTGCAAAACACTTATACAAGAAACGTTGAAATTGCAAACTCATTGCACACACACACACACACACACACTGTAAGTTTTCGTCTCATTTATGATCATGAAGATAGGATATATATATATTTTTTTGCGGTGGTTTCAGAATTGGAAAGGGAATGTCTCAGATTAAAGAAAACCATTTTCCCAACATTATTTGTGCATGGTTCTATTGGACTAACTTTGTGTCAAAAGACCAAAATGCCACAGGTAGAACTAGTACCTGAATTAGTATAATGACACGCTCATATCGTTTCTCCAATGATAGGAAAAGCGTATAGAAAATACTACATAGCCGCCATTGCATCCGCATGTACTTAGTTTACCAAATGACGTAATGGCCATCATTACGACGACAAATCAATTGAGAAAACATATTCTTTGCCGAAACATTCAAACATTTTCTTTAATCAGGTATACGCTTACTATACATCTTTATTTTACTGATTGCAAATAATTCCTAAAAATGTAATGCTTTTGATATGGTTCTATTTTGTCTAGCGTTACTCAGCGTGTGACTGAGTTTCTCCACATTTTCCAGCGTTTGTTCTCTTCACATGTCTTATCACTCCATTTAATTATTTCCGAAGTTGTTTTTATTACAAAATCCACGATGTGTTCCGATTGATGACCATAAAAACTTTGATCAAAGAGGCAGCGCAATATAGCATTTACAAACATGGGTAGATCTCTTGTATCAAGGCTTATATTCTCTCGACAATAAATAAATTAGTAACTAATATAATACGCGTTTCTTATCATGCATGCAAAACCTCCAATGACTAATGACTATCAAGATGACATAGAAAATACATACACACATACATTTCCCCTAAAGTCGCCGCGACACGGCGTCTATGTCCATGTCTAGAGTTTTGAAAATAGCCTTTTCGTTTCCCGTGAACGTAACCAGATTTAATATGTCCTCTTTCGGTCTTTCTTGCGCTTGTGCAATTGATTTCATTGCAGCTTAGAGTGTGTTAAACTCATCCATCCCTTTAGAGTGCTTACTTTTTATAAGTGCTTAGGTTTGCTTTCTTCGTTATTTTCGGATTATAGGTCTCCGGAAGCATAAGAAAGTCTCTATTTCAAGTCAGTGACATTGTG
Organism: Megalonaias nervosa; assembly: GCA_016617855.1. Taxonomy (NCBI): domain Eukaryota; kingdom Metazoa; phylum Mollusca; class Bivalvia; order Unionida; family Unionidae; genus Megalonaias; species Megalonaias nervosa. The sequence continues at coordinate 37,845 of JAECUM010016492.1, read as the reverse complement.
TTACAGACAGTTATTTACACATAGTTGCTATCAGTAACGAATAGGGATTATTAGTGACTATAATTTCATGAATATTTTAACATTCAATAACAATTTGTTCATGACGTATTTGTAACCGATAGAGCCATTTGTAGTACCCAAACTGAGTCCGTATCAAGAAGCAAGGAGCTATAATTCAAGCATCATCCATCACCGACTCCTTTGTTACTGATATGCATCGACGTGTATTTACATATTGGCTCTGTTGTTTTGGGCATGCCTGCAAGTACTTACCCACAACGTAACTCACATGTACCATGGATCGGCATGCGGAGAGGTCTTCCGGGCAGATCAGTAACTTTTAAGACATGCTAGGGAGAACTTTAAATATGCCAGCCTGAGAGAGAGAGAGAGAGAGAGAGAGAGAGAGAGAGAGAGAGAGAGAGAGAGAGATATGAAAAATGATGAAAATTGTTGAATACGATAATGCAAACTGGTGAAAAGCACCTTTATCATGTAATAAGAAATCCACTGTCATTTGTAATGAAAGGAAGAACTCTGCTACAAAAATTGAGATGTGTATGGTTCAAATATACAGGAAACAACGCATATAAAGAAAAAAGTATCAACATGAAAATAACATGCTCAGTCTTCAAGATTTAGATAAGGGAAATAACGTCAGTAAAAGAAACACATGTTGTAAGGTGCAAAAATGAACTCAATTGATTGTTACACTGGGTAAATAGGGCAAAGAACCCCCACCCCGATATACGTTGACTTTGTCGAAACAAACTGAACTATTTTCAAGCATGAGTTTTATGTAATTTTAGTAAATAGAAACCAAGGATATAATGGAGATCTGACAGGCGCCAATAGTTCGTATTCCGTTCACCTTTAGAATTCCCAGTCCTCTTATCCTCAGCTGCCGAATATTTGTATTTCTTGTTACGGTGATATAATTCGGACGTTAGTGAAGTTGTGATTTTTCAAATATGACTGAAGATAACGTCTAAGTCAACCAAATGTTTTCACCAAACGGAAGCAAGTATTTGATCCGTATCGTATTACAGTTAGGAATATGATTAGGTTGGTGTCATCTTGTTTGCTCGTGAAGTGGTGGGGTGAGAGAGTGTGTGGCTGTTTAGAAATTGTAAAACATATGTTTAAGTAAATGGAATAAATCGTGAATTTAACTTTGATCTTTGAATCTGGAGGTCATTTGTTCACTTATCAGAATTATCACTCCAGGTGAAAAACTTAAACTGCAAAACCCATTTGCAAACATACATAACGAACCACTTGTTCTTACTGTAGGAACTTATTACATCTGCATGATATGAGTAGTAGATAGAAAGGCTGGTTCTGGCTCCAACCCCCTCCCCACTCTCAGAACAAATATAAATTTACTCTCTCGGGACCCAAAATTCCACCCAAAAAACGATTTTCCCAAAATTAAAAAGCTGGTTCTAGCTGAAATATATTTTGAGATTAAATGAGCCCCTGCCCCCCAGCCTTTCTATCTACTACTACAATCACTTTCACAGCGAGGCAAAACAAAATAATTCTATCAAAGATAGAACAGTTATTCTGTTATCTGTTTGATTATTAAACAAATAAAATATGCTCTAAAAAAATATAAATTACCCAACCAGCCTTCCAAAAGACTATAAAATAAATCTACCGGATTTTGTTTGTAACAGATGTTGCCTCATATACGCAGTCTGGAAATCAATCAATACTCTGCATCATTACATGAAATCGATAAAGCACACCTGTTTCAGTACGGTCTTATACACTAAGCAATGAAATATATGTAAATGAGGATTTTCCTATCTCAAAAACCCTCACCCTTAAAATATTTTCACTTACCTGTTCGCTGTGACTCAATCACATGGAATTTCCAGAATGACTCATAATCATGTGATGCGTAGGTGTTATAGCAGTATATAAAGCGGTCAGAATTTTCGTAGTGTTCATTTTCAAGAGGACATTTCACAAGCGAAAAGATAAGTGAAATTTTTCATACCCTATCATTATCATACTTTGTATGATAATCTTTTTCATACCTGCTAACTCTCATTGGTAGAATATCTGTTAACATACTGTCGATAGTACAAAACTCGCGTATTAAATCGTCCATATCATATTTTACACCTCACAAGTAAGATCGTATCTGATCAAGTAATTTTTTATAAGTTATACTAGCTGTTTTGCAGGCATTTTTTTTTAATCACAAGTTGAGGTTCAATCTTTTTACACGCTGTTGCAAGAGAAACACCAACGCCTGATATTATTAACAAAAACGGATTTAATGATGCTGCACTTGAAATTATACCGGAGCTAGTCATTAGCAGTGGTAAATATTTTGTTATAATATTTATAACATTTTTTCACGCACCAAAGTTTTTTATGATAAAATTTGTAATATTGCATTAGCGCGTCAACATCTTGTTTTGGAATTTCTTCTGATATGTGATTGAAATCGATGATTTGTTTTTTCATTATATAATATTTGTTTACAATAGTGTCGGTCCCTAGGTTTGATTACGTAATTATTTGTGATGTTTCAGCTACAAATTCCAAACACCACCAGTAAGACGTTGCGGTTATTGTTTGATCATCTGCTTCCAGTAAAAATATTTCTTCAGCATTTTTATTTAATACTATAGATACAACTCCAGAGAAAGCATCGGTTGAATGACGCCATGGAAATGTTGTAGTATAAATTTTAAACTTTGCAGAGCTAAGGATAGACAGTCTATACACACCAGTAACTTCTGCGGTATGTTTGATAGTGTTATTTTGCTGTGACCATGTTGCTAATCCTGATGCTACTGTGTACACGATATTTTTAATTTGTCCGTGTGGAATTTTAATCAGATTAGTTTTTTGAACAATATTAGGAATTCCACTGACAATATCGTTGAGTTTCGTGTTTGTGTCGGCGAGTTTTATGTCAACGGTTGGTTGTTCCCCAAAAAATTCTTTAAAAGGCTTGTTTATATTTCTACGAAAATTTAAGAACGTTTCTACATGTCTAGAAAAAGTAGCATGGAGTGTAGTCATTTCATCACCGATTGTTTTTAACGAAGTTGAAATAGGATTTTCCTTATCATCGACGTATTTCTTCGTTGCAGCATCAAAATCAGATTCTGGTGTTCTAAGATTATTAATGCCGTTATTGTTCATGTTGAGAAATGCACGCATTATACCACCGTTAGCCAATACGTATTTAGATTCTTGATCGTCGACATATTTCTTTGTTGCAGCGTCTGTATCTGCGGCTGGGTTTCCAAGGTCTATAATTTTATTTTGATTCATAATAATGTCATCCGTGAATGAATCACCAGATTTTCTGACATAATCGTTAATTGACCTACCAGAATCTCGTATTTTACCTTGGTTAGTAAAAGTAACAATATTATTAACAACCTCTGCGGGAATTCGCACAAGTACATTTGACAGTTGTACATTACTTGTTTTTAATCGTCCTTCTTTATCTTGAAAAATAACAACTTCATTTTGATCCACACTTGTGAGATTTAATAAATTATCAGTCTCATTTCTTAGCTGATCAAGAGTTGCATACTTAGATAAGTCACCTTGATAACCTTCAGTCAATGAATCTCCTGTTAATGTTCCAAATTTTGTATAGTAGCTCATTATTTATTGTCCTACATAAAATTGTCAACATTAGTTAGTTTAATATTACATAAAATTATATAACAACAATGGCGACGATATTAAACTCTGATACAGAGCGGTTGGTGAAACATAAACATAACAATGAACTTCCAGATTGTCATTATCTTATTGTTGGGCGAACTGGATCGGGAAAAACAAATCTGCTAATGTACTTGCTTCTCGGCGATAATTTTAACTACGATCGAGTTTATATTTATACAATTAATCCACAGCAAGATAAATACGAGCTACTAAGCAAATATAATGACAAACTTCGTGATGATCTTGAGGCTGGTGAAGATTTTTTTATAATCAGACAACCAGATGATCTTGTTCCAGTTAATCAACTTGACTCGGATGAACATAAGATAGTAGTTTTTGATGATATTCCGCTAAATAATACGGAGATGAACAAAATAAGATCATATTTTTCACTGTCGCGAAATAAGAAATGTAACTTTGTTTATTTAGCTCAAGGTTTTTATAATGTTGACAGATTTATTCGGCGAAATACTGGTTGTTTTATATTATTTCCGGGACTGGATAATGTTGACGCTAGAAATATCGCGAACGAGCAATGTGGCGATGTAACAAAAGATAAATTTATCGAATTATATCATAAAGCTACAAAGGATAAATATAAATTTTTCTTATTTGATAAACTTGCAAATGATCCGACTAAAATGTTTCGCTGTTGTATTGACATTTACTTGCAGTAATGTGTTTTCCACTTCTTAAAATTTTATAAAATTTATATATAATAATTATGGATAAACGAGCAAAATATAGAAAACATATAGAAGATCTAAAAAAAACTTGCTCAATCTCAAGCAGAATTTAAGCAAAAAGTACAGCAAGCACGACGTGGACAAGTAATTGCTGCAGAAACAACAGCTACGATTCTCAAACCAGTTACTGAAGCACTACTTGGGAAAGAACCTGAAACTAAACCACTATCAGAAGAAGAACTTAAACAACTACAAGAAAAAGGTTTGGTTGGATTAGTTAAAGAACAACAAGAAGCGGCTGCTGCAAAAATTATTCCTAGATCTGATGTGGAGAAACTAAGATTAGCTGAGTTACTTGTAAAACATATAGCTAATCCTGCTGCAAGACGAACTGAACTAAGAAGTTTGTTGAATAATCCACTGGAACTTCAACAAAGATTAGCAGAAGCAGTAGTAGTTGAACCGATTGAAAGAAGGTTAGGTGAGATGACGAAAAAAATTGAAATACCAAAAAGTAGAAGCCAGATAGAACTAGAGGAGATGAGTGAGGAAGCAAAAGCTAGAAGAGAAGCATTTAGAAAAGAACATGGAATAGTTATCCAAAACGAGTACATTTTTAAAGATACTCTAGAGAGTATAAATGACGAAATAAGAAATAACGAGTATGAATCGTTTAACGAAAAATACAATTTTAAAAATGTGAGAGTACGAGATATTAAAAAAACTGAATACAACGCTGAAGAAAAAATTAGAGAGATAGAAAAAATTAAAGAAGAAAGTAAGAAACATTTAGACGATGTAAAACTGGAAAATGAAAACTACTACATCAGTTCCAGAAAATACCGACACTGGATTATCGCTGATCTTTATATCAAAGCTATTCGTAATATAAAAAATGGCATATATCATAGTCATCAAGCTACTAGTTTGAGTAGTGAGGCAAAAGAAATAGATCAAGTACGTATGAAAGCTGATAAAGTTGTCTCAAAGGACATAAAAGATCCTATTGAAAGACAAACTGAATTAAGTCGGTTGGTTGATGATTATGATGAACTGGATAAAAGGTTAAAGACAGCTGCAGGAGTAAAAACTGGAACTGGTGTAAAAATATTTACATCAACCGCCGAAATGATAGGCAGATTAATGCTGTTGATATCGTCAAAAGAAGCTGGGAATGTTAGCGCTGAAATTGACAATGAAATTATTGATATACTTGATCATCTAAGATCGGAAAATTTATTAACATCTGACGAGTATGAAACTTTACATAGCGATTTAATTTTATAAATGTTAATTTTGTAAATGTTAATGTTGTAAATATCAATTTTATAAATGTTAATTTTGTAAATGTTAATGTTGTAAATATCAATTTTGTAAATGTTAATTTTGTAAAATGATTTAATATAAAAAATGTCAACAACATTATTGCTAGACTCTAGTACAACCGCAAAAGATAGCGCAAATTTTTCAGTAAATTATATTCCACCAATACAACTTGATACCGAGAAACAGTATGAAATTGGATTAATTTCTTGTACTTGCTGGAATGCTATGGCTAACGTAAAAACTGGTGTCAATGATGAGATTGCAATTATTTCAATAAGAGACACGCAATGGAGAATATTTAAAATTCCACAAGGAGCTTATAATATCAATGATCTAAATAAGACGATAAAAGAGCTTATGCAAAAAGAGAAGATAAAATCTGATAATTTCGAGTTAGCAGCGAATTATAACACGTTACGAGCTAGAATGACAATAAAAAATATGTCAGTTAGTTTTATATCACCAAGAAGTATCGCACCACTGATAGGATTTGAACATAAAGCGTATTATTTAGATCCTAAAGAACCTATTACATATGACGGTGAACTGCCGGTAAATATAACCGACGTAAATACAATATTAGTAAATTGCTCTAATGCTTCTGGATCTTACTCAGCCCAGGGCAGTAAAGGGCAAACGATTTATAATTTCTCGCCGGATGTTCCACCAGGTTCTCTCATGCAAATTACTCCGCGTCATATTATCAAATATCATCAATAAATATGCAGTTGAAAGATCAATCTGGACGACAGCTAGATCTGAACAACGAGGTTGTTACTTATTATTTACACTTGAGCGCAATAGCTTCGCTATCGAATTCGTGATTGACAATAAAAATTATACAACCTTAGATATAATGAAACAGAGAAAAAAAATTTATCGAAGAAAAATAGTAGGAGGATTTTTTGGAAATATATTTACTAAAGTTATTGAAAATGTTCCGGGAATCGCGCGTAAAGTTGCACCAATTGCACTTGACACAGGTAAAGCTTTTGCAACCGGAGCCGCATCTGCCGCTGCAACTGCGGTGGGACAAAAAATAGCTGATAAAATAAAAGGCGCACCGTCTACATCTGAGATAAAACAAGTTATATCAGAAATCGCTCCAACAAAAGAAACTCAACGCGCTATGATAACAACAACGAAAAAACTTCTATCACCAAGAGGCGAGGAGATTATACAAAAATTAATATCTAAAGTAACAACACCAGTTACATAGTAACCGTTAGAAAATCATAAATACAATTTTATATAATCTAATGAATAAAAAATGTCTGTTAAAAACTATCTCGATTTAGCAGAAACTTATGACACCGATGACACTGTAACAGAATTTGAGTATGTTGAGTATCTTGACGAAAATTCTAATGAACCAAATAAAGCTGGTATTAGAACATTTAATACTCGAGACGAAGATGTATTTCTACTGCCACATAAGGCAATGTTAGAAGTTCGCAGTCAGATTATGACAGTAGCCAATCCGCCAGTTGCAATTGCAGCTGGAACAGAAGTAGCTCTTATAAATAATGGCTGGTGTTTATTCAAAAGTGCTAGATATCAACTAGCTAATCAAACTGTAGAAGATATTTCAAGTCACCTGCAAGTTGCAAGTACAATCTTAAATATTATTTCGTTTTCCGATGATTACTCGAGATCAACTGCAACGAATATGATGTGGTTTAAAGATACTGGAACTGGTGGTTTAGCCGTATCAAATGAACTTTTCTCCAAAGGTGTTTTGGTACACGGAGCTAATGCTGATGCAGATGTTGTAATTGTAAGAAATTTTCTTATTGCTAATGCTAACAATTTCGGTATAGCCGCACCAGCCGCAGACGCTAACGCAGACGCTGTAAGACTTTCTCTTACTACAGCTTGCAATAATCTTGATATAACACCACCAGCTGCAGATGCGAACGGTGTTGCAATGTTGGATTTAGTTAATAAAGCAATTAACGTAAAAAATCCGCGTTATAATGAAGGTTATGCTAAGAGAAAGGCATTTACAGCAGGATCACGTCAAATTACAATGATGCTGCCGTTAAGTACAATCTTCGGTTTTTGTCGCGATTACAACAAAGTATTTCGTGGAGTTAAACATACACTTATTTTAGATCAAGCAGAACAAAACGACTGCCTATTTCGATATGGCGGAGCTGATGTATAATTTATCATAAACAAACTTCCTCTGTGGATGCCACGAATAACGCAGTCGGTCACTAAAATGTCAGAATTAAATAATATGCTTGAAAACCGCACAAACAAAATTTATTTTCAACAACATAAAATATATCAAACAGCAGTTCCAAATACTACTGACTACACATGGCGAGTTACAACAACATCAAGCGAACAATTGCCGAGACAATTGTTTGTCGTATTTCAACAGCAAGTGCGACGTGGTAACCAACAACAAAATAATGCAATATTTGATAACGCTGATGTTAGACGAATATATGCTAGACTAAATTCGAAGCAATATCCAGAGCGAGCGATAGAATGTAATTTTACAGATGACGCTAATAAAAATATTACTCGACCTTACATGTATCTACTCGACTCAGTACAAAAATATTAGGATGTTGAAGATGGATCTCAAATATCAGTAGAGGAATTTCGTACACTTTATCCAATATTTTATTTTGATGTTAGTAAACATAGCGAGCGAGCAGTTGACTCAACAGCTGATATTGAAATTACTTGGACACTTGGAGCAGTTCCAGCAGCGCAGTTGTACGTGTACGCGTTAGTGATCAGCGACAGATTTGTTACGATAGATTCCGTTGGAGGTAAAATGGCAGTCCAAGTTTAATCTGCAATTGTTATATAAGATGACAAAATATATTATAAAAGAAATATATTTGACTGATGATCAAGTTAAAAAATTAACAGCTGCTGTTGCAAAACAGAGACAGGCATCATTAAAAATCAACCCTGACATTTCCAAGGGTATTTTAACAAAATTAATGTTGACAAAACAACAAGTAAACAGGTACGATCGTAAAAAACCTTTTGTTTTAAATTTTAGTGCCGCACAAATAACAGCGATGTCAAAACAAGGTGGTTTCTTTGGTCCGGCATTATCAGTGATGGTCAGCACGTTATTACCTAAACGTTTGCCGGTGTTAGGTACATTAGGACTAGTAGCAGCGTCTGGCGCAATATCAGGCGCAACGAAAAAAGCAGTTGAGGGTAGCGGTATAAAGAAAATAGTCTAAAGCTTAATTTTATGTGACAGATAAATATAATGCCACAGCGAAAAAAAACAGCAACGAAAAAAAAAGAAAACAACGAATCGCCGGCAGACAAAACAAGGAGGATTTCTTCCTTTACTTTTAGCGGGACTAGCGGAAAGTATACTGCCAAATCTGCTAGGAATAGGAGGACGAGGACTAACATTGCCGGGAACACGGCCACCTCGCTAAGCAACTTTGATATACTTGATAAACTAAAACAAGTACAAAATTTCCACGGAGTTTATTCCAAAGATGAACTTAGCGCTGTACCAGCTGTAGGTTCGTGTGTGACAAATATACAAGATTTCAATGACGGGTCCGGCACGCATTGGGTAGCAGTTTATAATAACAATTACTTTGACTCGTTTGGACTTCCTCCGAGCGACGCAATAAAAAAAATATATAAACAAAAATTATAAAATAATATATTATTCGTCCAATCAACTTCAACCCGTTGGAAATTCTGCTTGCGGATATTATTGTATAATGTTTATTAAACAAATGTCCCAATCACCTGACAATGTCAGGAAATTTAATTTTTTAAAGTTTATGTTGCAGTTTGATAAGCAACCTTCTCACGCTAATGATGAGATTGCAATAAAGTTTTGTAAATCTATCTAAAGCTTGCAATAAATTTTATCTAAATTTATAAATATATAATGTCAACATATTGTCTCAAATGTAAAACTAAAACAGAAAATATCAATGAAACAACAGAAAAAACAAAAAACAACAGGACGATGCTGAAAAGTATTTGTGCAATCTGCGGAGAAAGAAAATGTATGTTTTTAAAGAAGTCGTTGGGAGCTGGTTACCCTTTTGACGTTGTCATGGAGATTATTTTAGTAGACCACTAAAAATATAGAATGATATGCAAGTGCGATTCTGACAGAGATTTATGTCTCGAGCAAAATAAAATTGTCACATATTGCCAACGTTGTAACAACAGAGAAATAATTGGAACAGGTATAGATATACATAAAGTAATTGGCAAATTGCCAAAACCAAAAGGAGGCTGGACATTGCCAGGCCATAAATATACTGGACCTTATAATCCTCTTGATAAACAACGAGATGAAAATGATAATCCGCTGCCAGGACAAGAACCTTACTTACAATCAAGTTGATGCAATAGCAATGCGCCATGACATTTGTTATCGTGATATCGAACGTCCTGATAACGCTCGTGCAGAAAACTCAAAATCGGATTGTGATAAAGTAATGTCAGACGAACTTCGTGATATGGAGCCGACAAATATGCGAGAACGTTTTGATAGAAGACTGGTACAGGGTTTTATTGGAGCAAAATATAAATTAGGACTCGGAAAGGAATTATACGATGATCTCGCAGCCGAACTACATAAACCTAAAAAAAAAAGTTTACGCGACGTAAAGTTGTCGCAATTGCCGTTGATGATATCTGGGCGATAGATTTAGTAGATGTGTCAAATCTAGCCGAATTTAATGATAATAAGAAATACTTGTTTAACGTTGTAGATATTTTTAGCAAATATGCTTTTAGTGTGCCTGTTTCAGATAAAACAGGAACGTCAATAACTGATACACTAAAACAAATAATAACAAGTACAGAAAGAAAACCAAATAAAATCTGGACCGATCACGGAGCAGAATTTTTCAATATAAAGTTCGAGCAGTTTTTGGAACAAAATAATATCAAAAAGTATGTTACAGGAAATGAGGGAAAAAGTGTCGTAGTAGAGCGATTTAATCGCACGCTAAACGAAAAAATACACAAGTATCTGACAGCTAAAAATACCAATGAATATATTGACAATTTACAAAACATTGTTGACGTATATAATAACACGAAACACCGAACCACTAAACTATCGCCAAACGACGCAATCAAAAATCCAATATTAGCAAATGAAAACATGTACCGCAGACATAAATTTAAAGTAGGTGATAAAGTTAGAATTTCATTGACGAAAAAATTATTTGAAAAAGGATTTACTCCAAACTGGACTGAAGAAGTATTTGTAGTTGATAAAGTACTTTTAACAATACCTGTAACATACGCGTTAAAAGATTTATTAGGTGAGCCGATCACTGGTAGTTTTTACGAGCAGGAACTTCAGAAAACTGAACAAGATGTTTTCGTTATCGGAAAAGTTATTAGGAAAAAAGGCAATAAAAGTTTAGTTAAGTGGAGAGGATACAGCGATAAATTTAATAGCTGGGTACCAACTAAGTCGATCCAATAACGTTATTATAAATTTGTTCGTATTTCACAAGCACAGATTTACATTTGATAGTTTTACATAACGAAATTAAATGTAATTTTCTTTCATTATCAACTGGCATTAAATTGAATATCTTAGCAAAAATAAAATCGTATTTTATGCTCCTTCGCTGGCCAGTTATTTTTAGATTTAAAAACGGTTTGATAAGCTGCGAAAATATCTGTTGTTCGGAAACAGTAAAATCAAATTTTATTATTCTTTTAGCAATATGATACTTAACATTATATCGTCCAGTTGTCGGTCTGCTGTAATTTGTTCTGTCAACGACGGTGACTATTTCATCTTCATCGTCAGATTCGTTGTTGTATAAAATATCATCTTCGCTATAGCTAACAGATTTGTCTATTATATCGCTAGTGGTTTTAACATTGTCTGCGATTGTATCGCTAGTGATTTTAACATTGTCTGCGATTGAATCTTCCGCATATATTTCAGCAAGTCGTTTCATCAGATCCATATTATAATATACTTTTATCTAATTTATTGTTATAAGATATGACTGACGAGGTAAAATATCATCAAAAGGTTAATATATTAAATTACAAGGAACTAGCCGAAGCAGTTCGAAAATGTCTATCGGGTTATAGTTCGTGTTCTGTTGACGTTATTGTAATGCCTGGCGAAAATGATAGGATATTACTAACAGCAGTAGAAAAAAATAAACTTAATGATAGTGCTTTTATAACATTAAAATTTGATCGCGATGATGTTTTGATGTTTGTACATAGCTGTCTTACTAAGGCAGAATTACGAAATATCATTAGTCATCATATCTGAAACTAAATCTATCAAAAGTTGACATTAACGTTGCTGTTTTAGTTCTGCCGTCGGCGACGTCTATTACTCTCTGTGAATGAATTTTAAGATGCTTTGCTGCAGCTGATATTGATTTAAATTTCATTCTTCAGTTTCTAAATTTACTGAAATAACTGATCTTTTAGGATTTTTAATATTAGATCCATCAGAATTAGATCCACGTCGGGTGTTTTCTTCAGGTGTAACTGGATCTAAATTTTCTAAACGATTATCAGTTTTAATTTTGTTAATATGGTCGATAACTAAATTATCTGAAATGACGCCGTTAAATGTTTCGCAAACAAAACGATGAGATTGATAATTAACTTTATTGGCTAATGTTCCTCTAACAGTTACCATGAGATACCCCATATTACTCAAATTACCTAATACTTTTTTTGTTTTTACATGTCGTATAATTCCTTTATCATTTGCTTCGTATAAATCAAATTTTGGGTGGCGTTGAAACTCATCTTGTAATGATAAGTTTTCAATATTGTCATCGCTAATCGAGCCATTTATTCTACATACTCTTTCTCCTTTTGGAATATCATCGCAGAACAAAGTATAAATAAAATCTTTTCTAAACATTTTAGTCACATCTGTGTCATCACCTTTCACTGAAATTATCATTCCAGCTGGTGTTGGTTTTCCTATAGATTTTTTAGATTTTATGTTAATAACCGAACCTAATGCATTTCCAGCATATAGGTTATATTTCGGATGAACATGATATGCTTCTTGCTCCTCCGCTGTCAATCCGATATATCTCAGATTTTGTGTCATTATATTATAAGGATTTTTTATATCTCTAATTGTTTGTTCAGCTGGCGCACATGTGCTTGTCAGATTTTGTGTCATTATATTATAAGGATTTTCTATAACTCTAATTGATTTTTCAACTGGCGTGCTGTGAGTTATCGATCAAATAGATATATAATATTACACTATAGTATAGCAATGTTGAAATTACGTGATATAGCCAAGAAGAGCCTTATGGAAGAACCTGAAAAAATAGCGACTGCCTTTATAGGATTTGACAACAGTTATCGGTTTGATAAACAAATCGTACTGGTAAATTTCACTGCAACAAATCTCTATCATTTGCTAGAGCCAACTGTAAAACGTGAACTTGAAAAACATAAGGGTCTAAGAATATTAGTGCAATATCATGTTATATTTTCAAAGCTACTTGTGACGGAAGAATCGACTGACAAGGAAATCGCAGACCCTTACATTAATGCAAAACCAAGGCGTGTTTTGCTTGGGACTAATCTTTTATCACTAGCTGATGAAATACACCAGGAAATTTGGAAAAAGATAGAAGAATTTACCGAATCGGGTTCGGGTTGGAAGTTTGAAATTATTACGGAAATTTTATTTCATACAGCAAAATATAACATACTTCGAGGTAGTTCGTATACTGACCTGCCACAAAAAATAAAAAATAAAAAATGCTGTATAAACGTAAAGAACGTTGATAACAGATGTTTTCAGTGGGCTATTCTTTCTGCACTATTTCCAGCAGAAAAAAATGCTGATCGTGTTGACAAGTATATTAGTCACGTATCAAAATTAAATTTTAATGGCATCGACTTTCCAGTTACAGAAAATCAGATACCAAAGTTTGAAAAGCAAAATAATGTTTCAATAAATGTTTTCGGACTAGATGAAAAAGAAAACGTCTATCCGAGATATATTTCAGAAAAAGCTTCACAATCGACAATAAACTTGCTGTTTTATAAGAATCATTACGTTTGGATTAAAAACTTCAATGGACTAGTTGGCAGACAGTATAATAAACGAAATAAAAAAACGTTCTTTTGTTATCGCTGTTTACACGGTTGTGAAAACAATGAAACATTACAAAATCATTTGCAGTACTGTAGTGACGTACAACGAATAACAATGCCGTCCAAAGAAAATAGTTTATTACAGTTTGTCAATCACAATCACAAACTAAAAATTCCTTTCGTTATATACGCCGATTTCGAATGCTTACTTCAGTCTGTACTTGGCGTAGAAAATAATCCTAACCAATCGAGTACAAGAAAAACTCAAAACCATGTTCCATGCGGGGTAGCGTATAAAATAGTTTGTTGTGCTGATTCAAGATTATCTAAACCAATCAAATTATATCGTGGTAATAATCCGGCTGTTTGGTTTCTCAAGCAGTTAATTAACGAAGTTGATAATATATTTAATCGTTTAAAAAGAATAACTCCAATGATAAAACTGACATCTCAACAAGAATCTGATCACGAGCAGCGGAATTTTGTCATATTTGTGAAAAAGCTTTTGACGTTGATAAGAAAGTACATGACCATTGCCATTTGACCGGACAGTATCGTGGAGCGGCTCATGATCAGTGTAATTTAAAATTTCATGCTCCAAATTTTCTTCCAGTTGTTCTTCACAACTTCCGAGGATATGATAGCCATATTATCGTAGAAGCTTTTGGTGATCCTGACATAAGATCTCGTTTAAAACTTGATAACGTAATCAAATGCATTCCAAATAATTTTGAAAAGTATATGTCAGTTACTCTTGGTAAATTACGTTTTATTGACAGTCTGCAATTTATGACAGCATCGTTAGATGAGCTAGTGAAAGGTTGTAGCAAGTTTGATAACCTACGAGACTGTTTTGGAGATAAATATAATCTACTGGCCAAAAAAGGAGTATTTCCGTACGAGTATCTCGATGATTGGAGTAAATTTGAAGAAACCTCGCTACCTGACAAGGACAAATTTTATTCGCAGCTCAAAAATGAAGATATTACAGACGACGAGTACAAATATGCACAAGAAATTTGGAATAAATTTAACTGCAGAACATTTGGTGATTATCATGATTTATATTTGAGAACAGACGTGTTATTGTTAGCAGATGTTTTTGAAAGTTTTCGAAAAGTGAGCTATAATAATTATGGACTAGATCCTTGTTGGTATTATTCTGCTCCCGGGCTGTCATGGGATGCTCTGCTAAAGTTTAGTAACGTGAAGTTAGAATTACTGACTGACGTTGATATGTTCAATTTTATCGATAAAGGTATTCGAGGCGGTATTAGCGTTATAACAAAGAAATATGCTGAAGCAAACAACAAATACCTAAAAGAGTACAATCCTAAGCTTCCTTCGAAGTTTATGATTTATTTAGATTGTAATAATTTGTACGGTTATTCTATGGCAGAACCAATGCCTTTTGGTGGATTTCGTTGGATCACATCTGAACAATTTTTATCGGAGACAGGAAAAAAAGATACCCGACGATATTTCGTATTTCGTTGAAGTTGATCTCGATTATCCAACTTGGCTACACAATTTACACAACGATTATCCTTTCTGTGCGGAATCAATGATAATAGATTATAGTTTGTTATCTCAAGAACAACAAGCGATAGCATCACCAAGACAAAATTCTATAGTAAAAAAACTAGTACCAAATTTACTCAATAAGCGAAATTATGTTTTACATTACAAAGTTTTAAAACAAGCAGTAGATGCTTTTCTTATTTTGAGGAAAGTTCATAGAGTTTTAAAGTTTAATCAGTCGCTGTGGATGAAAGATTATATTAATTCGAACACTTCGAGAAGAGCTGCAGCGAAAACTGATTTTGAGAAAAACTTTTTTAAGCTTATGAACAATTCTGTTTTAGGTAAGACGATGGAAAATATTAGAAAACGAGTAAATATCGAGCTAGTTAATGATATCAATTGCAGAAATAAACTTGTGTCGGACGATGATTTTGTCAGTATGAAAATTTTTAATGAAAATCTTGTCGCGATACAAAGAAGAAAAACAAATCTAAAACTAAACAAGCCGATTTACGTTGGAGCTTCCGTGTTAGATTTATCGAAGTGGCTCATGTATGATTTTTATTATAATTTTGTTAAACATCAGTGGCCGTCAAGTAGACTATTGTTTACTGATACCGACTCGCTCGTGTACGAAATTGAATGTGAGGACGTCTATCAGAGTATATACGACAATCGACATCTGTTTGATCTTTCCGATTACCCTCGTAACAGTAAATTTCATGACGACACAAACGTAAAGGTTATTGGTAAGGTCAAAGATGAAATGAACTCGAGCATCATCAAATACTTTATCGGATTGCGCAGTATAATGTACGCCGTATTGCTAGATAATAATAAAATAAGGAAGAAAGCAAAACGTCTGCCTCGCGATTTTGTTAAAAAGTTTATGAAATTTGATGATTACAAGTACGCGCTTGATGGCGGAGTTAGTTTTATAAGAGCAATGGCTATTCGAACAAATCATCATAAACTTGAAACAGATGTCATTATCAAACGCGG
Organism: Megalonaias nervosa; assembly: GCA_016617855.1. NCBI lineage: Eukaryota > Metazoa > Mollusca > Bivalvia > Unionida > Unionidae > Megalonaias > Megalonaias nervosa. The sequence goes on along the minus strand of JAECUM010016492.1, from coordinate 21,514 downwards.
ATTGAGTAATTTTGATGACAAACGTTATTGCGAAAATGGAGTAGATACATTTGCACTTGGTTATTGTTTTGATGATAGATCTATACTCGATATTATATTCGATGACTAAGGTATGTAATTTTGTGTGAACAATAAAAATAATGTTTGAAAATTTGAAAGTGACAAATAGCTACAATAGCAGGATCAAATATCTAATGATGGACAGCAAACAGTTGACAGTTGAAATTAATAATGAAACATCAGGTATATGTTTTGCCGCAGTTCGTGACAAGCTAAAACTTTCGCTTATCAGATCTGATAACAGCGAGTATTTCAATTACCTTGAACAATTGAGTCAGAAGTTATCAGCGGAATTTAAAAACTTTCATGGTCCGATAGGTCAACAAAAATATACTAAACTTACAATCGATCTTGATCGGTCAAAAGTATATTTTATTGACAAAAAAATATCCTCTTAACAAATCGCAAATAAAAGATTTATTTGAGTCTCGTCGCTGTGCGAGCGGTAAAGTAAAGTTTAGTCTCTACTATCGTGATGATGAAATATTTCTAATATCAGCGGTTGAAACATTGATCATTGGTGATGAGGTATAAAAATAAAAATAATGTATGAAAAATTTCACTTACCTTTTTGCCTGGTGAAATGTCCTCTTGAAAATGAACACTACGAAAATTCTGACCGCTTTATTTACTGCTATAACACCCAAGCAAGATGAATCACATGATTATGAATCATTCTAAAAAATCCCATAATCTGCATGTTTTATGTCTCTCCCATCTTCTGCATGTTTTATGTACTATGATTATGAGTCATTCTGGAAAATCACATCTTCTACATGTTTTATGATACTGTGATTAAACTCATATAAGGCAGTACTGAAACCGATTTCATATAAGGCTTGGCTGATGTATAGTATTTTTGATTTTCAGACTGTGTATATGAGGCAACACCTGTTACAAACAAAATCCTGTAGATTTATTTTTTAGTCTTTTGGAAGGCTGGTTGGGCAATTTATGTATTTATTTGTTTAATAATCAAACAGATAACAGAATAACTGAGAATTATTTTTGTTTTGCCTCGCTGTGAAAGTGATTGTAGTAGTAGATAGAAAGGCGGCGGGGGGGGGGGGGAATGGGCTCATTTAATCTCAAAATATATTTGAGCTAGAACCAGCTTTTTAATTTTTGAGAAAATCGTTTTTGGGTGGAATTTTGGGTCCCAAGAGAGTAAATTTATATTTGTTCTGAGAGTGGGGAGGGGTCTCGGAGCCAGAACCAGCCTTTCTATCTACTACTATATGCGCTAATGTTCTCTTCCATATAACGTCATAAACAGTTTCGTTTCATTTTCGCACAAAACCGTCCAGAGTTAATACACTTTTCTGGCACAATATTCCTTAATCTGCTGAATACATCTTTCCTGATATAATCTATTTAAACTTACATTACGGCTCCCTTATATAAATTTAAGATGCATAATTCATACCTGTGAAAGCTGACTAAGAGCAAAACATTTTACAGTTGTCGTTGATACGGATCTTGACGAGAATATTATATGAGGTGACTCAGGAAACGCCAGCAGTAAATAATATCGTAGCTAACATGGTGACTGTGTAAAGCTTTAATGTAATTGTAAATAGTAATCATTTGTGTAAAAAGGCGTAAGCTGGTTTTCTAGCAAAAGATATATTTTAACTACTATAAAGTTTTTAATTTTATTCGTTTATTTGATTGATTGCATTGTCATTTTCATTCGGATCCGACGATGCCAAAGTTGGCTGTCAGAGTACAATCAGAGTAAATTTTCTTTCTTGTCGGGATCAAACAATGCTAAAATTGGCTATCAGGGTAAAAACAGAATATATTGTCTTTCTCGCCCAGATCAAACAATACTATAGTTGGCTATCAGGGTACAAACAGAGTATGTTATCTTTCTCGTCCGGATCAGACACTGCTAAAGATGGCTGTCAGGTTACAATCAGACTGTATTGTCTTTCTCGTCCGGATCAAACAATGCTAAAGTTGGCTGTCAGGGTACTGTCAGAGTGTATTGTCTTTCTCGTCCGGATCAGACAATATTAAAGATGGCTCCCAGGTTACAATCAGATTGTATTGTCTTTCCCGACTGGATCAAACAAATGCTAAAGTTAGGTATCAGTGTACAATCAAAATGTATTATTGTATTCCCGACCAGCCAGATAATGCTAAAGATGGCTCTCAGAGTACATTCAGAGTTCTTTCTTGTCCGGATCAGACAATGCAAAAGTTGGCTACAGGGTACAATCAGATTGTATGGTCTTTTTCGTCCGGATCAGACAATGCTAAGACTGACTATGAGGTTACTATCAGAGTGTATTGACTTTCTCGTCTAGATAAGATAATGCTAAAGTTGGCTATGAGGTAGTAGTAAGAGAATATGGGGTTTCTGGCTCAAAGACCCTATTTCATACTAGGGACCAGGTAATAGCCAGTGATAGAACAGTTATTTTTACATTCCGAGGCTTCTATCATTGATTTTGGCTCAAAGACCCTATTTCTTACTAGGGACCAGGTGATAGCCAGTGATAGAACATTTATTTTCACATTCCGAGGCTTCTATTATTGATTCTGGCTCGGAGACCCCATTTTAGACTAGTGGCCAGGTTATGACCAATGATAGAACAGTTATTTTTACATTCTGAGGTTTCTATCATTGATTAGGTTTCTGGCTAAAGGATCACCATCAGGTTGGTGGTAAGATCTTACGTTTTTTTGGTTGGATTATTTTCCTTGATTATATCAAGGAGTTTAGATAAAATTTCATACCCTATCATTGCCGTATTTTTTCTCATAACTATTTTCATACCTACTGACTCTCATCGGTAAAATATCTGTTAACATACTGTCAATAATACGAAACTAGCGTATTAAATCGTCCATATCATATTTTACACCTCGCAAATAAGATCGTATCTGATCGAGTAATTTTTGGTAAGTGATAATTGCTATCTTACAAGCATTTTTTTTTTTGTCTCAAACTTGGGTTCAATCTTCTTACATGCTGTTGAAAGAGATACACCGACAGCAGATATTATTAACAGAAAAGGATTTAATGATACCCCACTTGATATTATGCCAAAGGTGGTCATTAGCAGTGGCAAATATGATATTGCTCGAAGTATTCTATTGTAATAACTGTAACATTGTTTCACACACCAAAGGTTTTATGATAAAATTTGTAATACTGTACTAGTGCTTCAATATCTTGTTTTGGAATTTCTTCTGAAATATGACTGAAATCGACGGTCTGTTTTTTCATTATACAATTTTGTTACACATTAGTAAAAGTTCTAGTACCAGCAATCGAATCAAGAAACTCGTGGAATTTATTATTATTAGGATCAGCTATAAAATTTCTATACTTATCATAAACATCTGACGAAGTATCCTTATATCGTTCGTCTGTTAGTACCTCATTTTTCTTTAACCAAGTGTATGAATCAAATGTGTCTGATACTTCACGTTCATAAAAATTTGTTTCATTCACCAAATTACCGTAATCTTTTTCTGTTTCATCAATATACCCTAATACTAAACTCAATTGATCTAACGTAAACTTTTTGAGGACGAGATGTTGTCTGATAATTGCATATGCGAACACGAAATTTACTAGCATTAATTTTCGGAGTGAGTTTAATCCGAGAATGTTTATATGAGTGAAAGCACTTACTTTAAGCCATAATCTCATATACAGGTCCGTGTATAATTTCTCGACTTCATTGTAATAATTTCGTAATGACAATTGTCTAGAGCGATGGAGCGTTGGAAGTGGAACATCGTATTCTTCACTTATATCGTAATAAGAATCAATTTTTTTTTCCAACTGTATTTGTCTGACTTTTTCAAAAATTCTTTCTCGCTCATCATCACTGAGATAACTAATTTCACTGTCAAAATCTTTGATTATCCTTAGAGATTTATTAACAATAATCGGATCAAATTCTAGTTTTTTACTTATCATTGGCAAAATTGCTTATAAAAATCTCTGCTTCTTTTTATTCCCATTATTTTAGATTCCGCTAGATTGTCAAGACGGTTATGATTTTCGTTTATTCGTCTTTCCTCCAGTGTTCTTCCACCATGTGCTCATGCTTTGATTAAGTCCGATTTTATTATGAAATCTATATTTTTAAAGTCAAGCTCGAGTAATATTTTTTTAAAATAATTTCAACTTGTTTTTGTTCTTCTAGACAATCATCAGGATGACAGTAACTTCTTATAATATCAAAGTTTTCTATTGCTTTCAACAGTTGTGGTCCTCTCATATACATAACAAGAATTTTAAAAAAATTTCTTCGTCTGACAATGGAGAATTTATCATTGTAATTGTAAAAATTTTCTTGGTATTTATCACACGTGCCGATAATGATTTGTCCCCAACATCTATTTTAGGGTTAAAAATATTATCATAAAATTCTCTTGCAACGGTTATAATTGGTGGTTCTGACATTATTTTATAGCACTAGATTAAATTTGATCATCGAGTGTATATATTTGAAATGATGTCAGTTCTGGAAACGGACGTTCAGCAGCGAAAACATGAACTCGAAAATACAAGTACTTGTTAACAGTATTTTCTGTCGGAATCGTAAAATATTGTGTTGTTGAAATGTAAGTGTCTGTTGTACACTATAATGTTGAACTTCTCCGTTGGTCGTCCATTCGTGTCTGATTTGAGTTGCGCATAACTTACCGCTTGCGTATTATCTGCATTTGCTGATGGGTATGAAGTTTCCAACCCAATAATTTTTTACCTGACATATTAATATTACCTGTAATTATCCCACCTATTTTGTCAAGATTGTTGCCGTCTACAGACTTCAACTGCAGATAACTTACCGCTTGAGTTTGATTTAAGTTTGCTGGTGGATACCCAGTCTCCAAATTTATTTATTTTTTTTCCTGACATATCTAAGTTACCGCTTAAAGTTCCTCCTGTCAACGACAACTTGTTGTCATCGACAGATTTTAGTTGTGCATAACTAACAGCTTGTGTATTAGCGACATTTATTGGCGGATACGCTGTTTCTAAACCTAATACTCGTTGATTTGACATGAACAAATTGCCTTTCATTGTGTCACCAGCTTTCTTTAAGTAGCTTGATAAATCAATACTGCTGTCTGTTATTGTTGTACTTGCAGTTGACAAATCTCCTAATATTGTTCCAAATTTTGTATAATAGCTCATTAATTGTTTATTGTTTGACAATTTTATGTCAACTTACTTTAATAATATGTCTATATTAAATTTTGACACAGAACGGCTAATCAAACATCATCATACCAACGAACTTCCAGATTGCCACTACCTCATCGTTGGTCGTACAGGGTCTGGTAAAACAAATCTATTATTAAATCTTTTACTCAACGACATCTTCAACTACGATCGAGTATATATTTACACAATTAACCCACAACAGGGTAAATACGAATTATTGAGTGATTATAACAACAAACTTCGTGATGAGCTTAATGCCGGTGATGATATATTTATGATCGAACAACCATAGGAATTAATTCCAGTAAATGAACTTGATTCGTCTGAACATAAAATAGTTGTGTTTGACGATATTCCGCTAAACAACGAGGAAATGAATAAAATAAGATCGTACTTTTCACTATCGCGTAATAAAAGATGTAATTCTGTTTACCTTGCTCAAGGATTTTACAACGTTGATAGATTTATTAGGAGAAATACGGGATGTTTTATGCTATTTCCCGGACTAGATAATGTTGATATAAGAAATATTGCAAACGAGCAGTGCGGTGACGTAACAAAAGATAAATTTATTGAATTATATCTTCAAGCAACCAAAGACAAATACAATTTTTTCTTATTTGATAAAATCGCACGTGATCCAGCTAAGATGTTTCGTTGTTGTATTGACACATTTCTCTAGGTAAATTTTATAGCAACATATATAAAATAATAATGGACGAACGTCAGCAAAGAATCGAATTACTAAAGAAATTTGTTACAACACGAGCTGCTTTTAAGAAAAAAAAAAAAAAGAAGCTCGCCGAGGACAAGCTAAAGCAGAAGAAGCAGCCACTAGTTTTCTTAAACCTGTTACTGAAACGCTAATTGGCAAACAGCCAGAAGTGTCAACAATATCTGCAGAAGAACTAAGAAAAATACAAGAAAAGGCTTGTAAGGTTTACTCGGAGAAAAACCAAAAGAAGAAACCAGAAAAATTGTAACTGAACTTGTAAGAAACATTGCTGATCCCGCTGAACGACAAGTTGAATTTGACAGGTTAATGAACAATCCTCTTGCGCTTCAACAAGCGATAGCAAGAACAACAGTTGATCCAGACGAGTTTAAAAATTTGATAGAAGATTTGTCAAAGCAACAAAAAATGATACAAGAAAGTATAATAAAAATAATGCCTATTGAAAAAAAACTATAAAATTTTATAGAAAACAAACTATGTCAAAAATAAATGATTCCGAATTTTTTTAGTTTATTGAAAAATATTTGACAAATGAAAATCTAAACGATCTTAACAACATTAGAAAATGGTCAGAAGATGATTACAATAGACTAAAAGAAATTTTAGATGAAAAAATGAATGATTCTTTTATAGCTGATGATTTGGTTAAAAAAGCTATAAAAAAAATTAAAGAAATAACACCTCTGTTAGTTAGAATAAGAGACGGAATTATTGCTGAGTCTTTGTCTGAAACAGCACACCAGTACAGAACTAGAAAAAAGATTATAGTAAAGGTTGGACTTTTAAGAGATTATTCGAGCTGCATGAACGTAATCGAGATAAAAGGTTACCAGAGGAAACAGAAACCACTGGATCTGGCGTTAAAGTTTTTACATCAAACGCAGATATAGTTGACGGACTATTGCTACTAATATCATCTAAAGAAGCAGGTAATGAAAGCACTGAAAATGACAACGAAATTATTGATATACTAGATCATCTTAAATCGAGCAGATTGCTAACATCGTCCGAGTACGAAATTTTACATGGCGATATTATATAATGTCACCAACATTGTTACTTGATTCCTCACAGACAATGAGTGACAGCGCAAACTTTTCCGTCTACTATAATCCGACAATAATACTGGATCCTGGTAGACAGTACGAAATTGGATTAACTTCTGCTACAGTATGGCACTCAATGGCAAATGTAAAACAAAATTTTAACGATGACTTTACATTTAAGTCTGGGGCAACAAAATCAGTTAAAATACCACACGGGGCATATAACGTGACTGATATTAATAAAACAATAAAAGAACTGATCAACACCTTTGGTGTTGCGGGTAATTTTGAGCTTGTTCCAAACTATAATACGCTACGAGCTAGAATTACACTAAAAATAATTTGATAATCGATTTCTCCCCGGCGAGCAGTATTGCATCGCTGTTAGACTTTAAGAACCAGCAGTACAGCAGTGTTACAGAACAAAGTGTATCATATGACGGTGACCTGCCAGTAAATATAACTGATATAAACACAATATTGATTAATTGTTCTATCGCATCAGGGTCTTACTTGGCTAGAGGTAGCCAGAGTCAAACGATTTACAGTTTTTCACCAGATGTCCCACTAGGGTCACTAATGCAAATTACTCCTCGACAAATATTATATTATCCAATTACTCCTGAAATTCAAATAACGAGTATAACAATGCAACTAACAGACCAATCGGGTAGACAGCTGGATTTGAATAACGAGGTTGTTACTTATTACTTACACCTACGCGCGGCGACATAGTCGCTGACAGATTTTTGTACAACCTCATTGATATAAAATGAGACAAAGAAAAAAAGTTTACAGAAGAAAAATCAAAGGAGGATTTTTTTGGAAATATATTTACAAAAATTTATTGGAAATGTTCCAGGAATTGCACGCAAAGTAGCACCAATTGCACTTGACGCAGGTAAAGGTTTTGCTAGCACAGCTAGTACTGCATTAGGACAAAAAGTTGCTGAAACAATTAAAGACCACGCACCGCAAAGCGGCGTGCCTTCAGCATTGGAAATAAAAAGAGCAATATCAGATATTGCGCCGACAGCAGAAACAGAACGAGCTATGATAGCTACCACAAAAAAAATCTTATCACCAAGCGGCGGAAATGTAGTACGTAAACTTGTAACGAAAACAAGAATAATGCCTGCTGCTTTTTAGACGTCGTTGCGATTCCTCGTTGCAACTTTGTGAGGTAAAATAAAATAATGTCAGTCCAAAATTATCTCGATCTTGCCGAAGAACATGATACCGATGACATGATGACAGAATTTGAATACATTGAATACCTGGATGAGAACTCAAACGAACCAAATAAAGCTGGTGTCAGAACTTTTAATACACGTGACGAGGACTTGTTTCTGGTACCTCACAAGGCAGTATTAGAAGTGCGTGGTCAATTATTAACTGCGATAGGCGGTGATATTCCAGCTGGTGCAGAAATTGCACCTGTCAATAACGGTTGGAGTTTATTTAAAAACCCACAGTATCAACTTGCAAATCAGACCGTGGAAGATATTTCAATGCATTTACCTATAGCGAGTACAATACTCAATATCGTCTCATTCAGTGACGATTACTCGAGATCAGCGGCCACAAATATGATGTGGTTTAAGGACACCGGACTTGGGACAGCTGTTTCAAGCGAGTTCCGTACTGGTACTGGTGCTCCTGCTCCAGATAACAATAATCTTATCGCCAATCCAGCTGCTAATGCTGCAGCCGCAATAGGTGATTCTATAAGATTAGCGGTCACAAGATTACGACAACAGCAGTACAACGAGGGATACGCCAAACGAAAAGCATTTGCTGCAGAATCTCGCCAAATAACAATGATGTTTCTGTTAAGCACAATATTTGGATTTTGCCGTGATTACAACAAAGTATTTCGCGGACTAAAACATACGCTTATTTTAGATCGAGCCGATCAATACGATTGTACAATGCACGACGATGGAGTGACTGAAGGTCAGTTTGCTATTACAAGATTAGCTCTGTGGATGCTACGAGTTGTTCCGTCCGTAGCTAAAATGATGGAACTCGAATCACTATTGGCTAATTATACAAAAAAGATCTATTTCCAGCAAAACAGAATTTATCAAACAGCTATTCCTAATACAACTGATTACACATGGCGTGTTACAACTACGTCAAGCGAACAATTACCTCGACATTTGTTCGTTGTATTTCAACGACAGGCACGCTGCAATGACCAAGAAATGAAATAACTCCGTATTTGATAACCCAGATGTCAGACGAATTTTTGTTAGAATAAATTCTAGGCAATATTCCGCACGTGCAATCGACTGCAATCTTGCTGATGATGCCACTAAAAACATATCTCGGCCGTATTTGTACCTTATGGAGGCTATACAAAAATACCAAGACGCAGACAGTGGATCTCAGATATCAGTAGAAGAATTTCGATCAATATATCCTATCTTTTATTTTGCCGTTTAGAAACACTCCGAACAAGCTATCAGATCGACTGCTGATATTGAAATCACTTGGACGCTTGGCGTGCTGCCAGCCGAACAATATAACGTATACGCGTTAGTTGTTAGTGATCTATTTTTGACAATTGATGCGCCCAAAGGAAAAATGACAATACAAGTATAATTCGTCTACAAGTATTGTATCACAAACAAGTATAAATAATGAAAACGGAATACACAACCAGAGAAATACACCTAACTCCAGGTCAAATTAAAAAGTTATCAGCAGCGATTGCCAAACGTAATTCTGTTTCTTTAGTGATATCCCCAACGACTTCAGTCTCCAGAGACAAGGTCTCTGCGACTGCAGTAAAAGTACTGTTAACTCGACAGCAAATCAATAAACTTGATCGCGTAAAACCGTTTGTGCTGAAATTATCCACTGCACAAATAACGGCCATGTCTAACCGCATAGCAGTGGAAGGTGGATTTCTCGGACCAGCATTTTCTGTAATAGCTAAAACAGTAATACCCAAAATGTTGCCAATATTAGGAACATTAGGGTTAGCAGCCGCTTCTGGGGCAGTATCAGGGGCCGCTAAAAAAAAGCGGTGTCCGGAGACGGTATCAAACGAATCTATCGTTAGTTTTATGTAACAATATGTAAAATGCCAGCTAAAAAAAGAAAACAAGGCGTCCTCCAGCACGGACGACAAGCAGGGTTAGCAGGCAGTCTGATTCCAAATCTGTTAGGGATAGAACATGGACTAACATTACCAGGTACCAGTCGGCGTTGCGTAATTTTGATATAACTGAAAAATTGAATGACATTGTCGGATTTCGTAGAGTATATTCTAAAGACGAATTAGATAATGTACCAGCAGGTGGTTCGTGTTTAGTCAATATACAGGACTTCAATGATGGGTCTGGCACACATTGGGTGGCTATTTACGATAACAATTATTTTGATTCGTTCGGACTTCCTCCGAGCGATCTTATAAAAAAATATATTTTTAAGAAATTTGAAAAAAATATGTTATTCGTCTAATCAACTACAGCCAATTGGGATAACCGCTTGTGGTTATTATTGTATTATGTTTGTTCGGCAGATGTCCCAATCTTCTGATTTTTTAAAGTTTATTTTACAGTTTGACAAGCAACCTTCTTACGCTAATGATAATATTGCAATTAATTTTGTGTGGCAATCAAGCATTAAAAAATGACACAGTTTAGATACTGTCTCAAATGTAAAACTAAAACAGATAACAGCGATGAGACAACAGAAAAAACAAAAAAATAATAGAGTAATATTAAAAAGTGTTTGTGCTGTTTGTGGAAGAAAAAAAAAGTATGTTTCTGAAATCAGTAACTGGAGCTGGAGCATGTGATAAAGTTATTTTTGTAGATGATTAACTGACGAAGGTATAAGTACCCACTGGTTTTTATTTTTGGTCGGATTTCTCATTTTTTACGGATCAAACCTCGAGGGGGTTAACGGGAAATTAACATAGGAAAATTAAAAAATCAATTTTTTGCTGGTTTTGGACTGGTTTTTGGTTGATTTTTTGCTTAAAATCTCTGAAACATTGTGGGAAATTGTGCACAAAACCAGTCCAAAACCAGCAAAAAATTGATTTTCTAATGTTAAATTCCCGTTAACCCCCTCGAGGTTTGACCCGTAAAAAGCGAGAAATCGGACTGGTTTGCTCTGATTTTTCCGACCATTTTACCCCAAAAACCAAGTAAAATTGGTCACAAAACGTCAAAATTTGGCAGAAAAGAGCATTTTTCACAAACTTTTTCAGATCTTATAATAATTTTTTATGACGATTAATAAAATGAAATGTAATTGTGATTGTGATAAGAATTTTTGCATAGAACAAGATAAAATTGTTACTTGCTGTCAGCGTTGCAATCGCCGAGAAGTAATTGGCAGCGGAATCGATATCCATAAAATTATTGGAAAATTACCGAAACCAAAAGGAGGTTTTACATTGCCAGGCCACAAATACACAGGACCTTATAATCCATTAGACAAGCAACTAGACGAAAACGATAATCCGCTGCCCGGACAAGAACCTTATAATCAAGTTGATGCAATAGCGATGCATCATGATATTTGCTACCAGGACATAGAACGTACTGATAACGTTCGCGCAGAGAACTCAAAGTCAGACTGTGATAAGGTAATGCTAGATGAACTTAGTGACATGAAACCGGTAAATATACGAGAAAGTATTGATCGAAGGCTGGTTTAGGGGATTATTGGTGCTAAATATAAATTCGGACTTGGAAAGTCTGCACTTGGCAAAAAAGAATTGTATGATGATCTGGCAGCGGAGACGCTTGCGTCTCAATTACACAAACCTAAAAAAAGAAAGTTTCCACGACGTAAGGTTGTCGCAAACGCCGTAGATGATATCTGGGCAATAGATTTAGTAGATGTCTCAAATCTTGCTCAATTTAATGACAGTAAAAAATACTTGTTTAATGTTATAGACGTTTTTAGTAAGTACTCGTTTAGTATACCCGTTTGAGATAAAACAGGGACATCGATGAATGATGCGCTGGCGCAAATAATAACAAACACAGAAAGAAAACCAAATAAAATTTGGACCGATCACGGAGCAGAGTTTTTTAATAAAAATTTGAGCAGTTTTTGGAGCAAAATAATATTAAAAAATATGTCACTGGAAATGAAGGTAAGAATGTTGTCGTCGAGCGATTTAATCGTACACTGAACGAACTTATACATAAACATATGACAGCTAAAAATACAAACAGGTATATTGATGATCTTCCGCAAATAGTTGACAAATATAATAACACAAAACACAGATCCCTTTCCGCCAAGGAAAGGAAAATGTCACCAAATGACGCAATTAAAAATCCGATATTAGCAAATGAAAACATGTACCGCAGACACAAATTTAAAGTCGGTGATAAAGTTAGAATTTCGTTAGTGAAAAGGGTGTTCGAAAAAGGATTCACCCCAAACTGGAGCGAAGAAGTGTTTGTTATTGATAAAGTACTTTTAACAATACCTGTAACATATGCGTTAAAGATCTAGCAGGGGAACCAATAGCTGGTAGTTTTTACGAACAAGAACTACAGAAAACTGAACAAGATGTATTTGTTATCGAAAAAGTTATCAAAAAGCGCGGCAACAAAAGTCTCGTCAAGTGGAGGGGATACAGCGATAAATTTAATAGTTGGATGCCAACTAAACAAATAATTAACATCGGTAAATAATGTTGTTATAAATTTCCTCGTACTTACGTTTGACAGATTTACATTTTACAGGCTTACATAACGATATTATATATTGTCTGCGATCATCAGAGATCGTCATTAAGTTAAATATCTTAGCAAATATGAAATCGAATTTCATATTTTTCTGTCGGTCTGAAAATTTAATGTTAAAGAAAGGTTTTATCAATTGCCAAAATGACTGATTCTCGTCTATCGAAAAATTAAATTTCAAAATTTTCTTTGTGATATTATATTTTACATTATATCGCCCAGTTGTTGGTCTGCTGTAATTTTTTCTATCAACTACACCTACAATCTCGTCCTGTTCATCGTCATTGTTAAATAAAATGTCGTCCTCGGTATAAGACTCGCATTTATCTTCAACGACTTTGTCGTCCGCGATTGTATCTCGGGAGATTATATCTCCCCTTGTAAAATTGTCGTCCGCGTATATATCAGCAAGTCGTTTCATCAGATTCATATTATAATATATTTTTATCTAATTTATATAATAATAGAATGACTGACGAAATAAAGTATCATCAGAGGGTTACTATATTAAATTACGGAGAATTAGCTGAGGCAGTGCGAAAATGTTTATCGGGTTACATTTCTTATTCTGTTGACGTTAATGTCATGCAAGGCGAATCTAACAAAATTCTCCTGACAGCGGCAGAAAAAAATAATCTGAATGATAGAGCAGTAATGACGCTGAAATTTAACAAAAATGATGTTCTAATGTTTGCTCACAACTGTCTTACCAAAACTGAGTTATAAAACATAATTAATCATCGTATCTAAAGACGATTCTGTCAAATGTTGACACTGACGTTGCCGATTTAGTTCTGCCATCTGCTACATCTTTCACTGATTTGCTGTCAATTTTAAGGTGCTTAGCAGCAGCTGATATTGAAGGAAATTTCAATTCCTCATTTGTTTCGGTATTTACTGAAATTACTGGTCTAGCAGATCTAGCACCACCAGCATTTCCACGCCTACTATTTTCTTGTTGTGTGACGACATCTAAGTTTTCTAGACGATTGTTTGTTTTATTTTTATCAATGTGATCGATAACCAAATCATTTGGTATTGGTCCGTTAAAAGTTTCGTAAACAAAACGATGGCTATAATAATTAACTTGATCTGTTAGTGTTCCTCTGACAGTTATTCTAACATATCCGCTACTGTGCATTTTTTCTAGCACTTTTATCTTTCTTCTATGTCGAATAATTCCTTTGTCAGAGGCCTCATATAAATTAAACACGGGATGAGGTTGAAATTCATTTTGTAAAGACAAGTTTTTATATTGTCATCAGTAACCGCCCCGTTAACATGATATACACGTTGTCCTTCTGTAATTTCATCACAGAATAACGTGTAAATAAAATCTTTCTTAAACATCTTAACTCGTTCAGTATTATCTCCACTTACGCTGATCTTATAACCGGCTGGTGTTGCTTTGCCAATCGGTTTTTGATATCTCACGTGAATCACCGATCCTAACATATTTCCCGCGTACTCGTTGAAAATGGGTGAACGTAATAGTATTCTTGTTCGCTTGCGAAATTCTGTGCCATTATGCTATAAGTAATTTGTATCCCTAATTGATTGTTCAACTGGTTTGCGTAGTGCGGTGAGTTATCGATCGAACGATCAATTAGGTATATAATATTACATTATATAACAATGCTGCAGTTACGTGATATGGCTAAAAAGAGTCTTATGGGGAAACATAGACAAATAGCGACCGCTTTTGCTGGATCTGACAACAGCTATCGGTTTGATAAAGAAATCGTACTTGTAAATTTTACTGCAACTGATCTTTATCATCTGTTAGAACCAACCGTAAAACGTGAACTTGAAAAACACAAGGGCCTAAGAATACTGGTGCAGTTGTACGTTATATTTTCAAAGTTGCTTGTAACAGACGAATCGACTGACAATGATTTTTCAGACCCTTACATTGACGCAAAATCAAGACGTGTTTTGATTGGAAATCTGGAAAAAGATAGAAGAATTTACTGAACTAGGTTCGGGCAGGAAGTTTGAAATGATTTCTGAAATTTTATTTCACACAATGAAATATAACGTATTACGTGGTAGCGGCGCTAATAGCGTTGGTTATGTTGACTTACCACAAAAAATAAAAAATAAGAAATGCTGTATAAATGTAAAGAATTTTGATCGAAAATGTTTTCAGTGGGCTATTCTTTCTGCGATGTTTCCAGTAGAAAAAAATGCTGATCGCGTTGACAAGTATCTTGCTTATGTGTCGAGATTGAATTTTAATGGTATTGACTTCCCAGTTGCAGAAAATCAAATACCAAAGTTTGAAAAGCAAAATAATAATATTTCAGTTAACGTATTTGGTCTTGACGAGCGTGAAAACGTTTATCCGAGATATATTTCAGAAAAAGCCTCGCAATCGACAATAAACTTGCTGTTTTATAATAATCATTACGTTTGGATCAAAAACTTTAACGGACTTGTTGGCAGACAGTATAACAAACAAAGATAAAAAGTATTTCTATTATCGCTGTTCGCATGGGTGTTCTGATAACGAAACATTATAGAGGCATCTGCAATATTGTAGTGATGTACAACGAATAACAATGCCTTCCAAAGATAATAATTTGTTACAATTTGTCAATCATAATCACAAACTAAAAATTCCTTTCGTGTTATACGTTGACTTTGAATGTCTGCTACAGCCTGTGCTTGGCGCAGAAAATGACCCTAATCAGTCTAGTACGAGAAAAATTCAAAATCATATTCCACGCGGGGTAGCGTATAAGGTAGTATGTTGTAGTGATTCGAGTTTATCAAAGCCTATTAAATTATATCGTGGTAAGGATATAGCTGTTTGGCTTTTCAAGCAGTTGATTGATGAAGTTGATGATATATTTGTACGCTTAAAAAGAATTGTTCCAATGATAAAACTGACTGCTCAACAAATATCTGATCACGAACAAGCGGAATTTTGTCACATTTGTGAAATAGCTTTTGACGTTGATAAAAAAAGTAAGTGACCATTGTCATCTAACAGGACAATATCGTGGAGCGGCTCATAATAAATGTAATTTAAAGTTTCATGCTCCAGATTTTATTCCAGTTGTTCTTCATAATTTAAGAGAATATGACAGTCATATTATAGTAGAAGCTTTTGGTGATGATGAAATAAAGTCTCGTTTAAAACTTGATAATGTGATCAAGTGCATTCCAAATAATTCTGAAAAGTATATGTCGGTTACACTAGGTAAGTTGCGTTTCATTGATAGCCTGCAATTTATGGCAGCATCATTGGATGAGCTAGTGAAAGGTTGTAGCGACTTTTATAACTTACGAGATTGTTTTGGAGATAAATTTAATCTACTGACAAAGAAAGGAGTGTTTCCGTATGAGTATCTCGACGATTGGAGCAAATCTGATGAAATTTCTTTACCTGACAAAGACAAATTTTATTCGCAACTAAAAAATGAAAATATAACTGATAACGAATATAAGTACGCACAATATATTTGGAAAGAATTTGATTGCAAGACGTTTGGTGATTATCATGATTTGTACGTATTTGAAAGCTTTAGGAAAGTGAGTTATAACAATTACGGACTTGATCCTTGCTGGTATTACTCTTCTCCTGGGTTATCTTGGGATGCTCTGTTAAAGTTTAGTAAAGTAAAGTTAGAGTTACTAACAGACGTTGACATGTTTAACTTTATTGAGAAAGGTATCAGACGTGGTATTAGCGTGATAACAAAAAATTGTTCGAAAGCAAATAACAAATATATGAGCGAGTACGACCCTGATCTTCCATCAAACTACATCATTTATCTAGATTGTAATAATTTGTATGGTCATTCTATGTCCGAATCAATGCCATTTGGCGGATTTCGTTGGATTACGACTGACCACCTTCTGGCGGAGACGGAGAAAAGGGTACCTGACGATATCTCATATTTCGTTGAAGTTGATCTTGACTATCCTGTTTCGTTACATGATTTACACAACGATTATCCGTTTTGTGCGGAATCAATGATAATAGACTATAGTTTTTTATCTCAAGAACAACAAGCAATAGCATCACCAAGACAAGATTCTAAGGTTAAAAAGCTAGTCCCAAATTTACTTGACAAGAGAAATTATGTTTTGCATTACAGAGTTTTAAAACAAGCAATAGACGCTGGTCTTGTGTTGAGGAAAGTTCATTGCGTGCTAAAATTTAATCAGTCGCCGTGGATGAGAGGTTATATTAACTCAAACACTTCTAGGAGAGCTCTAGCGAATACTGATTTCGAGAAAAACTTCTTTAAACTTATGAACAACTCCTTCTTTGGTAAGACCATGGAAAATATTAAAAAACGGGTAAATATCGAACTAGTTAATGATATCGACCGCCGAAACAAACTTGTGTCGGACGATGATTTTGTCAGCATGAAAATTTTTAATGAAAATCTTGTCGCAATACAGCGACGAAAGACAAATCTAAAACTAAATAAGCCGATTTATGTTGGAGTTTCTGTGTTAGATTTGTCAAAGTGGCTGATGTATGATTTTCATTACAAATTTGGCAAAAAGCAGTGGCCGTCAAGTAGATTGTTGTTTACTGATACTGACTCGCTCTTTTATGAAATCGAATGTGAGGACGTCTATCAAGATGTCTTTGATAACCGACATCTGTTTGATCTCTCCGATTACCCTCGCGATAGTAAATTTTATGATGACACAAATAAAATGGTTATTGGTAAATTTAAGGATGAAATGAACTCGAACGTCATCAAATACTTTATTGGATTGCGAAGTAAAATGTATGCCGTGCTGTTAGACAATAATAAAATAACAAAAAATAGCAAAAGGTTTGCCTCGCGATTTTGTTAAAAAGTTTATGGGATTTGATGATTACAAGTACGATGAGGTCTAAACTCCTTGATATAATCAAGGAAAATAATCTGACAAATAAAATTTTATCTAAACTCCTTGATATAATCAAGGAAAATAATCAAATCAAAAAACCTTAAAAATATGCCGACAACCTGATGGTGGTCCTTTAGCCAGAAGCCTTATCAATGATAGAAGCCTCGGAATGTAAAAATAACTGTTCTATCATTGGTCATAACCTAGCCCCTAGTCTAAAATGGGGTCTCCGAGTCAGAATCAATGATAGAAGCCTCGGAATGTGGAAATAAATGTTCTATCACTGGCTATCACCTGGTCCCTGGTAAGAAATAGGGTCTTTGAGCCAAAATCAATGATAGAAGCCTCGGAATGTAAAAATAACTGTTCTATCACTGGCTATTACCTGGTCCCTAGTATGAAATAGGGTCTTTGATCCAGAAACCCCATATTCTCTTACTACTGAGGTATCAGAGTGTATTGACTTTCTCGTCCAGATAAGATAATGCTAAAGATGGCTATGCGGTTACTATCAGAGTGTATTGTCTTTCTCGTCCGGACCCGACAATGCTAAG
The DNA here is from genome assembly GCA_016617855.1 of Megalonaias nervosa. NCBI lineage: Eukaryota > Metazoa > Mollusca > Bivalvia > Unionida > Unionidae > Megalonaias > Megalonaias nervosa. The sequence continues at coordinate 3,335 of JAECUM010016492.1, read as the reverse complement.
GTTGACTATGAAGTTACTATCAGATTGTATTGTGTTTCTCATCCGGATCCGTCAATACTAAGGTTGACTATGAGGTTACTATCAGAGTGTATTGTCTTTCTCCCCCGGATCCTACAATGCTAAGGTTGACTGTGAGGTTACTATCAGAGTGTATTGACTTTCTCGTCCAGATAAGATAATGCTAAAGATGGCTATGCGGTTACTATCAGAGTGTATTGTCTTTCTCGTCCGGATCCGACAATGCTAAGGTTGACTATGAGGTTACTATCAGATTGTATTGTGTTTCTCATCCGGATCCGTCAATACTAAGGTTGACTATGAGGTTACTATCAGAGTGTATTGTCTTTCTCGCCCGGATCCGACAATCCTCAGGTTGGCTCTCGGAATACAATCAGAATGTATTGTCTTTCTCGCCCGGATAAGATAATGCTAAAGTTGGTTCTCATTGTACAATCAGGGAGGATATACTTAGATCAACATGACCACGGTACGTTTACGGTTTCAGTCTAGGACGCACTGTATTGTTACTGAGCTGAGTGTTTATATTCTCATCATTAACAGCAGCAGACAATTACCTGTCTAACCCTGCTTAGAGAAAGGTGGCATTAAGGGAATACATATTTTGTATCGCATGCTTTTACGTGGTCTTAAAAGTGACAAGGTAATTCTTTTTCTGTCTCTCTGTATTTCTAATATTCACTTCGGGAATCTATATTATTATTTTATTAATATTTTCATTAACTAATGGCGTCAATGAAGACATTTTGTGGAGAAATTGTATACATTTTTAAAGTTTGTTATGCGAGCCATTGTTATGTATTCAGTTGGTGTCACAGTCTGAAATTTACAATTTAGCATGTGTTTTTAACTATAGTTGAAACTGATATTCTGAGTTTGGCAAAAATAATTTTGATCGATTGTTTTGGTTGGGGTTTTATTGCACAGAAACACTTATAGGTTTCTTGGTCCCGAGTCAACGGGGGTTAAGTGCCTTGCCCTAATATATACTACTGTAGCCAACCCAATGATTCGATGGTAGGATTCGAAGCCGCCTAATTTGCCATGCTAACCACTGCGCCTTCACAGTTCCTGTCCCCATTTAGTCTCCTCTTAAGAACATTAGAGGGCGTATAGGATCTATTCTGCATATTGAACTATGTCTGATGGAGAGCCATGACACCTATCCTCAATCAAGCATTTTCAAACGTTAATATAACGTAATTGTCGCGAGCAACGGCAAAAATTACCACACTCCTCTTTCACCTGTGAATTTTTGGATGAGGCTTGCGATGACTTCATTCAAATAACTTTTAACTCATATTTAGTAACTCTTCGGTGAGTGTGTGTAAAAATCTGTTTTCTAGCAAAAAAATAATTGTTTACTTTTGATGGAACTGTTAATCAAGTCAATGTTCTTAATCTCTGTAAAAGAAAACTCTTGTAGGAAAACTATAAAAGCTTTACGAATCTTATAATTTTATTTATTATTTTATTTCATTTGTATTGTCATTATCCTCCAGAATCAAAACAATGATAAAATTAACTCTCACGGTACAGTAAAAGTTTACGTGTACTTCACTAAGTTCACTAAGTTACACCTATCGTCAACCAGGGACGCACTTTATTGTTATTGAGCTGAGCCGAGTATTTCTATTCTCAGCTTTAACAATTGTTTTTGTTTTGAACACCATTTTCCAGCCCATGGCGGCCAGGATAAATGGGAAGAACTACTGACACAAGGGAAGCTACTGGCAAGCTTTCTCACGTATCAACATGGGCCCAGCCCGAAACTTGAACCCACGCGGATAGAGGTGAAATGGCAGAGAACTGTAAAAGCGAGTGCTTTAAATTACTTGTTTACTTGCCCTTCAACTTCAACAACAACAGATCATTAACTCCATTAAATGGCTAAGGCCGTGCATGGCAAGGTGGATATAAAGGTGCACTGGTTTGGTCACATCTCTCGATCGATCGATCGATCGAACGCTCCAATGGTCTTGTGGTTAGAGCGTCCGCCTCGGATGCTGGAGGTCGCGGGTTTGAACCCCTACCGAGTCATATCAAAAACTTATAAAAATGGTACTAATAGCTGCTTCGCTTGGCTCTCAGCATTAAGAAGTTAGTGTTAGGACTGGTCAATCTGGTGTCAGGATAATGTGACTGGGTGGGACATCTTGCCATACGTCTGCGGCATGATGCCCCAGTGCTAGACATCACTATAAACTGCTACACTGCAGACATCGTAGCGATATGACTGAAAAATTTTAAAACTACGTTAAAAATCCAAATCACAAACTCTCTCTCTCTCTCTCTCTCTCTCTCTCTCTCTCTCTCTCTCTCTCTCTCTCTCTCTCTCTCTCTCTCTCTCTCTCTCTCTCATTATTACTATTATTATTATTATTATTATTATTATTCAAAGCTGTCCACTGTGTGTTTCTTTATATTTTGAGGTTGGTTACATTTTGACATTTTAAGCGAAAGTAGAATTCTAATTAACGAAAACTATACACGATGCAGATAACCTATGTGTACCTGTGGCAGGCGACGGATAAGACAAAATGCAGTAAAGAACATTAATTGTTCCACAACTTCAGGACGAACATGGCAGATTACATGTACACAGACCAATCGTTTTCACATGTATCGAATGAATGGTGTTCCGCTGTATGTCGGTACGAGTTATGTTTAAATAATTTGTTCACAAACTAATTCGGCAATTTTAATATACCGTCACATATAGGATGGTTCCGTAGCTTATAAACAATTAATTGCCTGTCACCAACTAGGATGTGCTCGAGGAATTATATAATGCGCCATTTAGCGATGCCTGGATATTGCCAAATTTACAGTAATTAATACAGGTATATTTTTGATTAACGGCAAAGTGCATTGTGTGAATTCTAACAACATTAAATACAAGAAGTTTTGTATAAATAAAATCGCAATGAGGCACAGCTCAGAGTTTGTTTTTTTTTTACTTAATGTGATATATAAGCCTTGTTCTGATGAAACACTATATCAGATATACATTGTAATTCTAGAGATAAAAAGAGCAACAAAGTATTCACACTTTAAAGTCCGAATAGTGTCAGCCTCGTTCTTAAATGTATCCAAGTATTTTTTCGTCCGTTCGTTAGTCAATAATTTTGTCTTCAGGTAAACTGCTTGGTACAGATTTATCAAATTGTATAATTATCTTGACGCTGAGGCAAGCACCTTAAAGAGTAGCGTCATCTTTAAGTCCCGACCCCTGGGGGTCCTGAAATTGGGATCAAGGGTCAGATGTACGAGACATTTCAACCACAGTGACATTCTCAAATCATATATATATATAT
>JAECUM010016491.1:0-37330 GCA_016617855.1 Megalonaias nervosa | reverse complement strand
TAATCATATTCTGAACTTTGAAACAACCAAATGGATACAGGGTCACTTTTACTGATATATTTGATAAAATCAAATATATGACCATTATAAAATTTAACTGTTCTGTCTCGTGGAAATATTGTTACTGCCCCAGTCCATGCGTGTGCGTTATGATCAATAATATCTATCGAAGCTCCTCTTGATTTATACAAAATCTCTCCGGTTAACGTCTTCACTGTTATTGGAAATTTTAATTTCCTTCCCAGCTCAGCAACATCTTTAATAGACGCTCCAGTATCTTTAACTGCTTCTGCCCACGTATTTATTTTTTTAGGTCGTAAATTCGTTAAACCATTACCACGTATCGCGTTTGTGAAGTGTTCTGTAACTCGTTCAGCTATACAATTTATTCTTAACTCTGACAGTCTCATCGGCTTGAGATCATTGACGTCAGGTTTATTATTCAGCGGATATATTGCATAGACAACCGCAGTCACAGGATATACTCGTTCATAATACGGTTTGTCAATACCAGTCAGTATTCCGGGTTTGGATTTTTTATTCAAGAGAACAATATTATTTCCTAACTGCATGCGTACAGGATCACGTTTGTCACGGATAATCTAAGTGTCGTCGTCTGCCCTTACAATAAATTTTATTAAAATTAAATATTTTTGAACATCAAGGTGGTTGATAATCTCTCTTCCTCGTTTATCATTCATTATAGTATCGACAACATTTCCGATTCTGAATGTTGACCACATCTGACCCGCACCATCTTCACGAAATTCCTTCTTGGCTTCACGGATACGTTTGGTTATATCCTCATTTGTTAAAGCCAGATCTTGCATCGAAAAACTAAATTTATATTTTGGTAGTATGTCAAGATCAAATCTAGCTCCCGCTGAGACGGCGGAAGGTTCAATTGCGGATAATTCCTCCATTATTATAATTAAGACAAATATATATTTAAATTGAATTTTAATATATATATATATGTATAATGATTCAAACAAAGAATCGATGCAATTGGCTTATGATCGGATATACTTCTCCTTGTAACAAAGCATGCGTAAGTGAATTCTGCGGCTACCATATGCAAAGTGTTAGACACGGGAATCTAGGACCAAAACCGTGTGTGCAGTGTGGTGTTGGAGTCAGAGGAAAAACTCAGTTGTGTGTAAAATGCGGTGGTAAAAAGTATAGAGAACTAAAACGATATTACGATTAAAAAAATGTCGAATCTTCTATAAAAACCGCAGAAGATTATCTCGCTAGATTTTCAAAATAATGATTTAGACAAATAATATTATTATATAAATGGAGCAAAATGAGTTTGTAAAGCATCCAATTATTAAAAATTATGAAGCATCTCGTTATGGTGTGATCAGAAACTGCCAATTAAAAAAAAACAGTCGGTAGTGTTGATAAATTTGGTTATTTTGTATTTAATACCAGTGGAAATGAAAATTATTTCTCACATAGATTCATCTATGAATGTTTCCATGGAGTCATTAAAGATGGACTTGTAATTGATCATATTGATGGAAATCCAAAAAATAATCATTTATGTAACCAGAAAGCTATTACACAGTCAGAATTCTGCACGTGGAAATACAGGAAAGTGTAAAGTATTTGGAAAGAGAGCTATTAAAGCCGTAAATACAGAGACTGGTGAAGAGAGAATTTTTCCATCAATGAATGCGGCTGGGAAATATTTTTGTGTTAATCCGAATTCAGTACAACTTGTCGCAAATAAAACATACAAGTCTGCATTTTCAATAAAATATGATCAATGGATTATATTTGAATATGTCAAATAACTCTGTCCTCTCTGGTAGGTGGGTCAATAAAAAAAATAAATAATCTAATTCAGAATAAATAGATATTTTTTTACTATATAGTTCGACTCTGTCAATTTTGCCAAGGATTTTGTTTAGCAATCACCACAGTCAAATGTCCATCTTCACTGTCGCTGCTCTCAGTGTCACTTTTGACAGAATCAAATGACATAATCTTTCTCAACTGCATTACACGGTTATTCACAATCTTTTTTCTTTCGTACTCGTGAGACAATTCGGATCTAATCTTTTCGATTGAACGTGCAAGAGGTGCAAATAGCTTTACCTGTGTGTCATTTACCATTGCCAAGGATTCTAACATAGATTGATAAATTAATTTCATGAATCTATAATCGGATGGTAATGTATATTTATTTTCGAATTTTCGTTGTTGTAATGATTCAAAATCACACATAATTTTCTGAGGATCAAGATTATCAGATATCTTTATTTCGTCACGTTGTAATTTTTTAATAGCAGAGATAATATTATTAACGTTTTCGTAGTTCATTATATACATAAATATTTGTTTCAAATAAAAATAATAGTCCCCAGAGAGGACTGTTTTTTGAAGATGATTATGATTATATGATTGATAATGATATTTCTAAAGCTAAAAGTCAAAAATAAACAGCAGCGATGACATTCGGTCTACCATTCCACGAGATCTGTCAGATAAGCCTCATGAGGTCCTAAGAGTCCCTTTCAGACATACCCCCGGGGGAATTTCTAAATATACGAGACGAAACTTTGGAACCTCAGAGGGATGTCTATTTCATGTAGGCCTTTATTGTGGCCCACGGGACTCTTCATTTTTGTTAAGACATTACCCCCAGCGAATTCCTAAATATCCGAAACTAAACCTTAGAAACTCAGAGGGCTGTCTATTTCAAGGCCTTTATTGTGGCCAGGCACCTAATGAGGTTTGTTTTAGTCTAGCGATGTTTTTTTTTTCGGAATGGCCCTTGTGTGGGGTACCCCTTTAGTTAGGTCACAAGGTCACAAGCTCACATCATCCTGCTGTTTATTTTTTGGACGGCACAGACGGCACAAACACAACACATAAACTTATCCTAAAGGACGACACAAACAAACGAGGCCTTATCTACGTCCAACAGATTTTGTACACTCTCCCCCTCCCATAATCAACCCCCGGGAGTGAAAAAGTACACCCACCACGTGTTGACATGGTGGGAGAGTGTATTTTGTCTGTTGTGGATTTCGAGGATTTCTCCGGACCCCCAATTATCTTAGAAAATGGCATCAAAATCGCCTCCATTGACATATGTCGACCATGGGAATCGAACCACGGACCTTGAGTACGAAAATCCAACGTTATAACACTGCACCACCTTGCGATTCATACAAATATACGTTTTAAAATTATTATATAGTTAACCCAATACTGAATAAGCAGGCAAATTACGTATAACCAATATACTGAATAAAAATTATAATTATTGTAAAACTGTAGCGTAGATTTTCTTTATTTTTTAAATAAATAATAATTCTACACAGTAAGTCCGGAAGCTGAAAAGTACATGCAAATCAATATAGCCTGTTACCTGAAAGATCTAATAAATTACATGGTTATAAGCAGACAAATTACGTACGACTAATATACTGAATAAAAATCATAATTATTGTAAAACTGTAGCGTAGATTTAATTCATCTCCAGACACACTTCATAAAATATTAGATTTTCTGTATAAGTTCTCGTTTGTTAGGTTAAAATACATGTATACAACTAGCTAAAAATAACCTGAATTTGTAATTACGCATTTGTATAAACCGACGTGATTTAAAGTCATCAGAGTCAAAAGGTGCATAAATATCCTTTTCTGTTACAAATTACTGCTCCAGTGACAACTAATTGCTTACAGAGAACAATTAAATCGCTAAATAATTAACCGTGTGATGAAAGAAAATAGAAACTATCTCCGTGATCTTATGAATTGACGCAGCAACGGGGGATAATTGCTTAATTTACTCTACAGAGAGAACAGAAGTTATCTCGCTTATATACACATGCAATTGCTTTTATTACAGGAATTGATTATTTATTCAGATTTTAATGATTTTGAGTACTGTTCAACACATTAAATTGAAGAAATCTAGCAAAATTTAATAATTTGATGGGGTATTTGCACGACTAAATGAAAAATCTAGCAAAATTTAATAATTTGATGGGGTATTTACCCATCAGATTATGAAAAATCAACTAAAAAAAATAATATAATTATCTTTTCAGAATGAGATTATTTTTTTTATTTTATAATTTACTCAGACGTTCTACGATCTCACATACAGATTAATAATCAATTCCTCATTTCTTAAATCCAGAATGTGTCCAGCCTGGTCAGTAAGTTTGAAATGTATCCTCGATAATAGTGAATTATGCACACGTAGATAAACGGGGTTAATTGGCTCAGATACAATTAACGACCCAGGAGGAACTTGAGGACTAAATGAATATAATATATATCCTTGCTGGGCCTGGCTAGACTTTGAAAGATCTACTTGATAACTGCCATCAATTACGTCACATACTGGACTGACTGCGATCGTCGATGTTATATTAACAATACCAGGAGAAATATGACGACCTTCACCATACGGATTATTATTATACCTGAGAATACTTGCTGGTGAGGTTATTTTTCTCCACGATTCGAGGATTCTGGGAAAGTAATTGTTGATAACATCTACGAGTCTCCTTTTAAATCTATCTGAATCTAGTTTTGGTATTGTAAATGTTGAGATTTTTTCTTTGGTTGTTCCATAATAATCAAGAAAAGTTTTCATGGTATTTGCGTTTGGATGTAACTTATCATCTTCAAGTATTTTTAAGATAAAAGATCGATTAATGATGTACATATCTGATCTGAATTTATTTAGATGTTGTATTGTTTCAATAATATTTATTTTTATGTCCTCGTCGTAGACTTGTGATAACGATAAAAATAAATTTTTTAAATCATTGATTTTATCATTGTGTTCAAATTCGATTGAAGCAACCCATCCATCGATCGGTTCTTCATAGGGGACTTCAACTTCTTTATCATTGACGCGTATAGCCCGTCCTGTTGCTGGATCACGTTTGATGTCGGTTACAGAATGATGACCATAACGAGGAAGCCACATTCCATCAGTATCAGTATAATCTTTTCTGTCCAACCAATCAAGTATAGAATATTCGACATCAGGAATTCCGTTGAGATAAACGTCCGGTTTTTTTATGTATTTTTTTTTCCGTTGTAAAAAATTCATCTTGTCGTGGTTCTGGAGGTCCTTAATAAACCGGTGCGACTTCAGGCCATCCTAATACTGATCTAATCGAAGACTGATATATGTCCACGGCGTAATCCGGTGATAATATTTCAATGGCTGATGACAGCGTTGGTTCGTGAACAGTAATGGCAAACTTCGATTCTTTTCCTGTAATGGATTTAATTCTGCGCTGGAATTCATCATTGATTTGTTCTATTTGATAACTGCCCGTTGGAATACTAACTACTTGCCAATTAGGAGTTCCATCAGGCTTATTTTTATTAGCAAATACTAATGAATTATTCGGTTGTAGTCCACCAAACGATTTTGACCTAATATTTGGCCAACTATAATAAACTCGTAATTGTGCTAATGCTATTTCTTTTGCTGGAATTGCAGTTGGAAAATTAATACTGAATTCAGGATTGGTCGAACTTAATGATATCATAGTAGTTTTTGATGGCACTGTATTAGTGACGATCTGTTGTAATAATTCATTCGACGTTGACATTATTATTATTGTTATTATTATTTTAAATCGGGAATTCAATCTTTCACTTTTTCGCCTTGGCTATTGTCAAAGAATGCTTCATCGTAGGTTTTCATTATCGTTGCGAACTCCTCATCAGATATTTTACCATCGCTGAGGTACGACGAAAGATATGACGATAGTTTAGAATAAGCTGTTGTTACTGTATGTAATTTCATTATATACTCGTGTAATTTATCATTTGTACATGCAGATATCTTCTTAGCGATAATACTGAGAATGCCTGCGATAGTCGTTGAAGTTGAAACGACAATTGTTACAACTGCAGGCGCTGTCATTGTTATTGTTGATAATAATAATCCAGTTCCAGCAATAATAGCAGAAACTGAGTAAACAATTATATCAATAACAACCATACGTCTGCGATATTTTTTTACTTTTACTGTATAATCGTCAATGATATTTTTAGTTCAATCTGACACTTACATATTTGATTGTATCTGTGACGTTGAACGTCGATTGAGGTTTGATTCATTATACTTAATGACGTTGTCATTTAATTAAGTAATTAATTGAGGGGTTTCAGCTACGAATTCCAGACACCACCAGTAAGACACCGGGGTTAATTTTTTGTCAGATGGTTCCAGTATAAATTCTTCTTCGACATCTTTATTTAATATAATAGATACAGTTCCAGAAAAAAAACATCGATTGAATGACGCCATGGAAATGTGGTGAATATCCTAAATTTTTCTTTACTGAATACTGACAGCCTGTACACGCCAGTTACTTCTGCGGTATATTTGAGAGTGTTATTTTGTGGTGTCCATGTTGATGATCCTGATGCTACTGTGTACACTATATTGTTAATTTGTCCGTGTGGAATTTTAACGAGATTAGTTTTTTGAACAATGTTAGGAATTCCACTGACAATATCATTAAGTTTCGTGTTAACGTCGACGAGTTTAATATCAACATTTGGTGGACTTCCAAAAAATTCATTAATGGTTCTGTTTATATTTCGACGAAAATTCATAAACAGTTGTACATGATTAAAAAAATTCAGTTCTAAATGCAGTCATTCCATCGTTGATCGTCGATAACGAAGTTGTTACTGGAATATTGTTATCGTCTACATATTTCTTCGTTGCAGCGTCGAGATTATCCGTCGGTTCTCCTACATTAATAATTTTATTGTTATTCATGTTAATGACGCCGTTCATTACATCACCGGCTTTTAACACCCGCTCACTTATACTCTCTCGGATCGATGACGGACTAACAACACTAGGAACAAGTTTGCCCTCTTTGTCATGTACAGCAACGAGACCTTCTCGCGATGATCGATTAAGAAGAATAAAATCGTTGATTGAAATATTCCTCGTCTTCAATTTTCCTTCACGGTTTTGAAATACAACAAGTTCATTTGGATCAACATTGGCAAGATTGAGCATTTCAGATAATTCGTCGTTGATCTGTTTTGTTACTTGCTTGAGTAAGTCTTCGGGCAGTGCTTGTTTTGTTTTAGTTTTAGTCGTTGATCTTCCGTAAATATCTACCATTATACTTATCGATATCTGTTTAAATGTGACAACGTAGTATAATCATGTACAACTTTATGAGGTGGTTTTGTTGATCTTGATACAGCATCAAGTACAGCGAGTACTTCACGACCACATATTGGTGGATCCGTAATGTTTGTGTTGGTAGCGTTGAATACCAGATTGGAATATTCTGCATGTTACTAACATATTTTAAAAATTCTTTTGGTGGTGCCAGTCCATACAAATCAAAATAAATAATTCCACGTGGATCAATGCCGTATGCAACCCAATCAGTACCTGGATCAGAGTTTTTATCGAGATTAATAATACCAGTTTCAATATTGTTTGGTTGTTTTGGTAATTGATCACGCATAAAAAAACCTCTGAAGTTTTTTATTTTTAATTTTTCAGCGGCATCAAGCAAATCAAAATTAGACATAGGCAGAGTTAAAGATATGTCCCTGGTAGTCTTAATACTCTTCCCGATCTTAAATAAGTTCCTGGCAATCTTAGACCCCTTCCCTTTTTTTGGTAAGATTTTAGTCCTTGACCCGTTGCTTTCTTTAATACCATTTCAGCAGCGGTTCCAACAGCGCCTAACGCAGCTGCTTTTGCAACAAATGGGGCTGCAGCGGCTATTAATGCTGGTATAGCTGCAAGAAGTGGAAATATACCACCAGATTTAACAATATCTTTGATGGCACCCGCAGAAAGATTAAGTTTTATACCTTTATTTGATTTTTTGGCTTCAATGAAGTCTCTGAACTGACGCTCGATCAACGATAATTTATTTGCACCGCTCGTTTGTTCTTTTTTTAGTGATATTTTTATTCCACAGTTATCTTTTGATGCTGCTTGTAGCTTTTTAATCTGACCAGGAGTCAGACTGACACTAACGTGATTATATGACATTATAATATTATGAGCTATCTAATTACATGTTTTCTACTGGAGCATCAACGACTCGCATTCGTCCACCAACACTTTCAAGTAACATTGATTTATTGCTGAGTATAACAGCAATTGCTCTGTAATTAGCAATAACTCCTCTTGTCACACGAGCTCGAAAATGTATGTCAACGACAGACTGTCTAAACAAATCCAAATGTTCCAGCGAAAAGTAATAAATCGGATACAGCGTTGTAAAATCTAGCCGTGATATTTGTAAACCAGAATCAATATTCTGATCACGCCCCATAAACGACATCAATCGATGATATGCACGTGCTACATGATTTTGATCAAAATTTAATAATATATCCTCAGCTGGTTCTTGATGTCCATTTATTCTCAGTGAAACCTCAGAAACACCGAGTTTGACAAATATCATAATACTTTGTGTTTGTGAGTTTACTCGTGCAGCATCTTGAAGTGCAATAAATATATGTCGCGGTGCAGAGACACCTTGCTGTGATGCTATTTGCCATGTAAATAAACCATTAATGTTACTCTGGATAGAATCTGTGGTCATTGTTAACCATGATAACGTCGATTTACCGCCGCTGCCCATGAAAGCAAGTAACCGATCTTCTTCAGATATTGATGGAGTCATTACTGGCATCCACAATGAAAGTTTTGTCAATAATACTTTACCAGCATCAACACCGGCGGGTCGCCATATTGCATCATTGTCAGTTGCTTTTCGTACGAGTACAATTGTGTGCTTGGCTCCGAAAATGACCTTTCTGACATTTCTACAAAATCCAAAGATGTGTGAAAGTGGAATCGCACATGAAAACCTTTCATCGTCGCCAAGCATTGCTCGACGCGACGAGAATCCCAGGTTGAAATTTTCATTCATTGATGCAACTGCGTCCCCAGCTGCATTTAGCACAACATTCCTGTGATCGGGTTGATCGACTATGCCCTTGGCAAACATCATTGATGGACCAGCCGATCTTGAATAATCATCGCTGTATCTTGCAAGACCAAGTATAGTCGTGGCAACGTCAACATCCTTTTGAATTGATTCAATATTTTTTCCGTCAATCATGTACGTAGCGCTATGAAATAACGCCATAATACCGTTATTAACAAAACCAACTCGATTACCAATTCCATAATCTGTATTATCTGCTTTTAAAAGTCAACCTTCGACTTCAATAAATGCCTCAGCAGGTAAAACATATCTGCTTGTATCTTGAACTTAACGTTCAATTCGTCCACGCTGATCTGGAATTCGTGCGTCATAAGAGAACTACTGATAATCGCGCACAGACTCATCCTTGAGAACCGGTGAGTCCATGTCAAATGCGGGATCAGATATACGTTTGAACATCTTTATTATATTTATTATCGTCTAACACGAAGACCACTTCCAGCTATTAGACTAGCGGTTATATTTTTTTCTTTTTCTTATAGTGGTACATCAGCCAACTCTGCTAGTTTTTGATTCGCAGCTTGATTTATTATTTTACTAACATTTACGGGCATCACTTCAGTGCTGGGTAATTTTACTGCCTGAGGTTTTCGTCGTATTAATCGTGCTAGTCTATCCTTAATTGCTGAGAATGCTTTACTAGCAACATCACCAACAGCACCAATACCTTTTTCACGAACAACATCAATAGCTTTCATTCCCAGTTGCTTTGCAATCGGTATTGCTTTTGGGGCTATTCTTCTAAATAGACCTTGAACAACATCACCTAGTCCATCTCCGTAGGTCGTTTTGTATAATGGTAATCGTGAATTTATTACCCTGACCATGGTCGGTCCACGTTGAGTATTATGTATGATCATCTTATTATAGTCATTGTATCTAATTATATACTTAATCACTGTGGTATTCATCGGCGATTTCATTAATGAGAGACCGATACACATTAATATCTATGATACCACCTGTAAATAATCGTTTACAAATATCAGCTGCTTCATTAATTATTTCTGGGGATTTATTACCAGCTCGTTTTCCTCCAATTAGAATTTCTAATCGATCAACATCAGCAAGGACGTTATTAGGACAAGTAATAAGGCCACTTCCTTGAGTAGTAAGACCGCTTCCGGTAGAAGGTTCTTCTGATTGTCCAAATATATGTCCTAATAAACCATATTCTTCTTCCTTCTCTTCACTCGGTTTCTGTTGTTGTCTTTTTACTTTTTTTGGTGATTCCGGATATTCAGGCAGCGATCCCTCCCATGTTTGGGATTTCGGAGATTGTGGTTTTTGTTTTTGTTGTCGTGTTTGTTGTATTGATGGTGGTGATAATTGTTGTTGTTGTGGTGGTGGTGATAATTGTTGTCGTTGTGAAATATAGTTATGTATCTCAATTTTATAATCAATATATTTTGGATCGCTGTTTCGAACTTGATTAACGTTATAGTATATGCGATATATCCATTTGTGCCAAGTATATTCACTTACGGGATCATCAGCGAATTCAGATTTTAAAAATCGTTTTCGATCATAATAACTTCTCGCAGCAATATCAATTAAGTTTAGATCTTTTGTTTTTCTAATAAGATTAATGGCGTCTTCGGTAAATTTATCAACCAGATTAACCCTGGCTCTTGCTTCTGATTCTTTTTTGGTTCTGGTGTACGATCTTTTATATCACCTATTTCAGCACGAGCTTGGTCAATACCTTCAAGTATTTGTGCATTGGTTGAGCAGCAGCTATTTCGGCTGAAAGTTCTCGTAAAATCTTCTTTGTTTTCTTAGTTCTTTCTGCTATTTTTCCAGTTGCTTCAGCGGTCTTCTCTAACGTAGGAATAAGACCCTTAGTGGTTTCTGTAACAGATTTAAATAATTGTTCTGCACCTTCTGCAAAATTCAACCTGAGACTCCTGACACGCTTGTAGTTGTTGCTTGACAGAATCACGAACAGGTAAATATTTTTTAATTGCCTCTAGTCGCTCTCGAGCTAATCTAGATGAGTGTGGTTCTCCAACCATTATTGATATAACAAGGATTTAATTACAGCAGCAGAGGAGGTGAACGACCAAAATTGAATGACCCGGCGGGTAAACGAAACACACCATAAATAAAAACAAATAGTCGAAGATAAAGTAACGAGATGAGCTAACCCAATTAGAGAAAATCTCATGGTCAATTAGAAGTTTTGGTTTAGCGTTATCGACCTTGAGATTTCATTTTCGTAGGAAGCTTTATTTTTTTAGACAAATGACAATTCAGACAAGTGGTCTGTTCACCTCCTCTGCTGCAGCCGATGAATTTATGGAACTGTGTCAATTGTATTAAATCAAGGCACCGAATAAACCTTTATACTGGACCCCAAGAATCACAAATTAACCGCAACCACTTACTGGTGGTGTATGGAATTTGCAGCATCAGTGCCTCCGTTGGTCACTTAGTTAATACTTAAAGTATCAGTACTTAGAGTATTAACTACTTAGAGTGCTAGCGCTCCATATAATGCCCACCCCCTCACTGCCCAAGTCAATGAATTACGATTCCACTTACAGATTCGATGAAGCCCGTGATTGGCAGCGATCGCTGAGCGATATGATAGATGCGTATACAGCAGAACAAAACAAATACCGTAGACGTTTTGTACTTATTGACGTTGTTGTCTACACTGCATCGGCCGTGGTCGCTTGAACGATGACGTTAATTGGCACATTATCCGCCACCTACGTGAGAGCCCCACTGGTGGGAATCGGTATGGCTGTTATAACAGGGTTGCTGGTATCGCTAATATCGTAGCCAAGAAATTATCGACATGCACAACTTATAAATTACATGAGTATACAGAGTTGCTATCCACGGTAACACATGTGTACGCCAGATTACCATTGCTGATATCGTCGGCGTTGAATGACAGTGCAATTACTGACTGCGAATTTGATACGATGACTAAAATTTACTATTACGCAACGGGGGCACCCCCAATACCTCCACCACTGGCCTCGGGAAGACCTCAGTTAAAATCAAGGGTATAAAATAATAAATGGCGATGGCAGACCATGAAATTCGAGTATTACTAGAACAAATAGCTGCGAATACTGCACCGTCTACCACTACAATGATATCCGCGGCGTCAACGCAACCAGAATTTGATATTAGTTTTTCCAACACCGATTCAAGCACCGAACGGTAGGTCTCTCGAAATAGCACTAGCGCAAT
The DNA here is from genome assembly GCA_016617855.1 of Megalonaias nervosa. Taxonomy (NCBI): domain Eukaryota; kingdom Metazoa; phylum Mollusca; class Bivalvia; order Unionida; family Unionidae; genus Megalonaias; species Megalonaias nervosa. Next base: position 25,119 of record JAECUM010016491.1, on the reverse strand, counting down.
TGTGAGTGTATAATAGTTGGCCCAATATTAGATCAAAATCATTTGGAGGATTACCAGCCAATAATTCACTGGTATTTGCGTCTAAAAATAAATCGACTGAACCCCCGATTGGCAAACCGTCGGCATCCCAACAGGCAGTTATCAAATCGAACAAATCAATGATGAATTTCAACTTCGAATTAAATCCATTACAGGCGAGAATCTAAAATTACAATAACGGTACACGAGCCAACGTTAAGTGTTAAGTGAGAAATATCCAACCCCAAGTATGCCGTGAATATCTATCAATCATCGATTCGAACTGTGTTAGGATGACCAGAAGTAGCACTCCCAGCACCAGAACGACTATCACAACTACAGTGCGTCGACTATCAGACAAATGAGAGATACTTTTAAAGGCCTCCGATTATCTATTATATCTCCCGTTGTCGGTCATAAATCAACAAACATTTAAAAATCGGTCTAGCGACACCGCTGCTACTGCACTTCTTCCGCGCCTTCCCACTTTGGTTATTTCTGAAGGAGAAAGAAAATGGCGTTACTCTGACTCAAATTTTAGACCATTTCTTGATAGTGGTACGAGTGAGTATAATCAGGGGACCGATATCCTGCGACAATTGATTTCCAATTACGTAAATGAATATCCCAACGATTATCTGAAGCAACAAATCGTTGCGCGGATACAGCATTTAAATATGGTACTATTCGATTTTGAGTACGTTCACCGAGCTATCATACACCAAAACTATGATTGAAGGAGAAACCAAACGGTTGTTTCTCGAGTACTTTAAGATCACAGAGGCAGCGCTGCCAACTTTAAAAATACCAAGATTTGACATCAAAGAGCGGAAAAAACCCTCAACGATATAATCGATGAATATCTTTCCGCGATAATTGAACGTTGGAACGCGATATTCCCTCCTCCAGGGATACAGTAACGCCGGAGATGGTGGGGGTGGACGACATATATCCCCAGGTGTTGTCATGATCACTTCCACGATTTCTGTCAACTTAGTCGCCGATGTGGTCGAAGGAAGCTATCACGCAAACCTTAAAAAATCAAAACAAGCAGCCCAAGGATATATTCTTTATTCTTTTACCCCAGAGGTCCCACCGAGCCACCTGATTAATCTAGTTTCCGTAAATCCAGTGTATTTGCGAACGAATAACTCATCGTTGTCCCGAATACACTTTCGCCTCACAGACCAAAATAATTATCTTTTGGACACGAGAAATGAAGTATTATCGATCAGTCTTTATGTTCGAGATAGAGTAGTGTAAAGAAAGATACTTGTCGTCAGTCCTTGGACGGGGTTGGGGGGACAAAAGATAATATTTATTATTTCTGTAACTACTACCCCCAAACCAACCAGCCAGTGTTAAACTACGACTGCCTATTACTACAAAATACTACAGCGCACTCTCGCGCAGTGCCGCTCAATCACTAGGTCACATTCCAGTGGCCGGCAGTCAATGAATGAAAACCGCAACTCTACTAGCTAAACAATTTTCAACAGCCCCCCCCCCCCATAGTGCAGTGTGAATCGGCGCTGCTTGTTTCACGATCATGCATAAATTCATTTAACTGTCATAATTTAAAATTAATGGGTTTATATTGCTTCATATTCAGCAGATAACGCTGACCGGATTTTCTCAATCGCGGTAGCAAGGGGGGGCAAACAAATAAATTTATGAATCCTCCACATCTGCAATAAATAACCTCATCGCGTGTTGGATTAATTTAATACGCCGATATTCCCCGGGGAGCGTATACTTCCCCTCGGATTTTCGTTCTTGGATTGTTTCAAATTCATCCATGTTATACGGGGGACAAGTTGTTCCTTAAGTTGTATAACACCGCCGCCGCTTCCGCCATCAGTGAAAGATGACGGATTATTTAATCGCTCAATCTCAGAAATAATCGTATTCATATTTTCGTAATTCATTATAATAATAAATCATTGTAAGCACGAGCTGAGATTTTTGTCTGTGCCAGTTTAGTTCATTGCCAGTTGATTGTTGTTGTTCTTGTTGTGCACAATTAAATATTGAAATATTATTCGCTGATTATATTTCTTTCAAAATGACAAATTCATTATACCCTCTGCCACACCCCGTACTGAAACTGCGAAAATATCGAAATATTTGCCTCCTGCTGTTATTGATGGAAATATTATTTTTTCGTTTGTTTGTCGAGTTAAAGACGCCACATACCGTGGATACCTCTCCCCAACCGCGTAACCTCATTTACAATTTTTGCGCGGTGTAACAACTTCAAAGTTACGCAGACAATTCTTTTAGTTTATTCGAATCAATATGATTCACAACAAAACCTCGCTCGATCACGCTTTTGTAACATTCGTAAAAAAAAACCTGCGGCAGAGATACTTTTTTCTTTTCCCTATAGTGAACATGAGATAGCCAGTATTAATAACAAAACCGACCGGGTTTTTGGTTTGACAATTTCTAATCACACCCTAGCGCGATGCTTCATAATTGCTGATAACAAGATGTGCTCGAATCGTTTGAGTTCCAACTTTATCGTCGTTGTTTTCTTGTTCCATTTGTATAGTAAACATTACTTGTCTAAATTATAATCGATCGAAGAAGAAAAAACAAAATAACTAATAATGTGGCACTGGAACCGCCGACGGTTGGAACACCGACTTAGGGTTGTTTGATACTAGTATCAAGGATATCAACATCAACGAGTATCAGTGTAGGTCGTAACTGATAAATCAGCCGGGGATGATCCCGAAAATCTAGCGAGATAGTCGCTAGCATCCACGATTGGAGTGTTGTTTTTGGAGAAGTCATTGGTGGCCCGGCCATCACTTTTCTTATCGTAATACCGTTTTAACGCTCTGTATTTACTACCTCCACACGCCACGCACAACATCGTCGCCCCCCGGACACCCTTGTTACATTTCAAACACGGTTTTGGCCCTTGACTCACCCTACGTACACTTTGCATGTGATACGCACAATAAGTACCGTAAGTACCGCCTTTACACACGGGGTGGGGGATCCAATAGGCAACCATTTGCAATTATTATTTACCCAAGCCATTTGTACATGAATTAAATTGAAGTTTAATTTAAAGATATACATATTTTTTTCCTTAATTATATAATGGGGAAATTTACACGATTATCTGCGATTGGGCCCGCAGTACTTTGTCGTTGGAGCGGGCGATTCAATGTTGACAAATTGACAACGACACCCTCAACAACGGGTCCAGAAGACGCGGACCGTAGTGTGCTAGCACGCCGCATGCTAGCAGCTGGGAGTGATTTGAAATTACTTGATCGTATACGCGGGGCCAAGAGCAAGTTTAGACGTGATGGGGCAATTCGTGTGAGGTCAACATTGAGAGTCAGACCCTTGTCGGAAGACAAGAACACCACTCCTGGTGCTAGTCACCAGACTGATGATACCATGAATGCCCAACGAGCAAGGAAAATCGTGGATTATTTACAGGACGGACAAAGATATTTTTTCAGAATAAAATTTATCGTTGCGGTGGTCGACGACAACGACGATGTAAACGTGACCCTGTTTGTGAATCACGAAACCGCGGGGGCGGTAGCGCCCTGGGTGCTAGCACCAATCGGTTGGCTGTGTTAGATAGAAATTCTAGACCAGGAATGTTAACTGGGGTTGACAAGCCTTATTACGAGAGAGCCTATCTGATGACTGCAGTGGTTTATACTATTTATCCGTTAAATGAGCCTAATGTTAACGCGCTTGCACCAACGCGAGGGTCACTAGGGACGGGGGGGGGGGGACAAGTGCAAGGGGTGGCATTTTAAATTGTGTCACCCAGAGAATCACAAAACACTTTGAGAACGCGTTACGAGGGAAGGGTCTGACGGCGTTACGACGTGATAAAATAAATTAATGGGAGGCTAAATTGCGATCAAGTAGGGCCACAATTAGAGATATTGCTGTTTTGGAAAAGACCTTAGGATTTCCATAACGGTTAAAACAACAACCGGCGAGGTTTTGTACAGCGCTAAGTACATGAAAAATGGAGCTTCGATTACACTAATTGACCATAACGCTCACGCTTGGACATCATAACCATATTTCCACGAGATAAACGAGTTAGATATGTTCCTGGTACATGAAGCACTAGTGTTAACACTGGGGGGGGGGATAATGATATATTTGAATATATTCGTGAGATCGGTAAAACTGATCCAGTGTCTGTGTGGTTGTTTCAGAGTGATGATGAGCAACGACGATTTGATCAATTTGTGCGACTGTGCGGTGATCTTTATCGTGCTAAATCTCTTCATTCAACGATGACTAAAGTCGTACGAAAATATACCGACGACAACGAAGAGATACAACGATTACTGAGTATTTGTTTAACTGTTCCGTCTGTGGTCGCTCATTTTGCACAGAAGAAAAATTCAACGTCGAAAGAATTTCTCGAAGATATTCAGCGATCGTGTGTCGAGTATGGGCACGGAAGGTTGTGGAATACCAAATATGATTTCAACGAAGTTATCTCCATTGATATAGTTGCATGTTATCCTGGAAGTTTTCTTTGGATGGGTGAGTGTGTACCGTATTTTAAACGATTTGGGCATCCTACACATGAGATGACTAGGGTATCGATAAATGGACCCCTACCCGACTTCGACTTGACAGGATTTGCATTCGTTGAGTCATTTGAATTTGCTAAGGGGATTCATGCAGTTATTGTGGCTTGGTTTGGCCGACATTTTAATAAACCTAATCAGGCGATAAATCCCAACGATTACTGTGCGAAAAATGAACGTGGATGGGATTCAATAGTATTATTAAGATATATGCTTGACGCGGCGATATTGTTATTGCTGACAGTGAGTGAGGCAATAATTTCGTATCGACCACAAAATCAAGTTTGGATGCCAGAACCAGGCGACAACTGCGAGACGTCACTTGCAAAAGATTTTGGGGAGAAAAATCTTTGATAAATTTACACAAGGAGCCTCATCAAATCATCGACGAAAGCTGTACACGATTAATTATCGACGAGGCTGAACTCGATTTTAAAAGGCACGCTTGCGTACACAGAGAGTGTATTCTTGAACGATGGAACTAAGCTGGGTACTACTGTGTGTTATTATGATGAGAATTCACCTCAATATACTCATTTAAGATCTTCGATGCTAGCGTATGTTTCCATAAATCTGATATCAATGATAAACAGATTTCCTTATACAGCGGTCAGAGTCGCCATAAATTCATTTTATATCGATAAAACAAATATTGGATTGTTAGATGAATGTGATATAAGGGCAGGAGATGCTCCATGGTGTAGTTGGCGAGTCAAGAATGAGATGATACTTGATTATTCGGAATCTGAAGATTATAAGCCGCTACCTGAATATTACAGGAACTCACAGCTGTCACAACCGTCCTCATCACCTGTACATGACCCTGTTACAAGGGATAAAAATGTTTATCTTAATGGGCCAGGCGGTTCCGGTAAAACGACACGCACAATAAATCTGTTCCTGAACAATGATATGGTGGTGCTGACTCCGACTCACCGACTCGCCAGAGAGATAAAAAGAACGAGGGGTTAAGTCACATACCTATCACAGTTTTTTTCGATGGAAGGGAGACGCATAGACCCCAGAACGGATGGGGGAGAAATGTATTCCTAAGATTATTATCTGGGATGAGATATGCACTGTATCGATGGACGTGTTAAAAATGTTTCTCCAATGGCTGTTGACGAAAAATACTGCCGTGGTTATGTGCGGTGATCATGGCTAACACCCACCCCCTTTGTCGGCGAATCCCCACACTGCTAATTAAAAGAATCTGTCGATTATTATGAGGAAATTCTCGAGGACCACATGGCAATCGGTGAGTTGTTGAAAGAATTTAAAACGTTAATACGACTGCAGCCAAATAGCATCCAGTACTCGATAATGCGTAAAGTAATTACAGAAACAACGAACGAGGATTTTTGGAAATTATGGCATCCTAATGACCTGATAGTTGCATCACGGAAATGTGTTCGTGATTCACTTCAGCGGCGATTATTTCTGCTTCATCGAGAGAAAATATCCAGGTCTACGTGTTACATTGTGTTATCGCTTAGCAGATACACGTAAACAAAATATTGATGTATCGATTCCTGGAACCCATGAGAAACAAAAACTCGTACTGAATAATATTGTTGTCTCCGATGTGGATGTGGTTGGGAAAGCACTTACGGCTGCAGCATCGTGATGGACCCTAGAATATTCTATATGCTATAACTATTCATTCATTCCAGGGAATAATTATTTCTGATACTACGATTTGGATTATCGATGACCGTATCGAATGGTCAAATTTAGTTTATTTAGCACTATCAAGAGTGATGGACATGTCTCAACTACGGAGGGTTATCCCTGAATTTATTCAGGATAAATCCAACGATAACTGCATCATTATGGACAAGGTTTAAACTCGGGGCAATGGTGATGCTATAATAATAAGGAAAAATTAGCTGGGTATCAGCGATGTGACAAAAAAAAAAAAAAAAAAAAAAAAATGTGTCGACGATCATAACGCTACGACAACAATAAAATAATCACTGTGCGAGTGTAACGTATGTTATGGCAGCAGTATTCGAATAATAATCCAAGACAATTTCCCGTGGATATAACTAATAGTAGTCGTGGTCATACCCGTGACAATGTGATGCTGACCTGTCTGGAGTGTAATCGACGTCGGGGCACTAGCTCCCTGGGGGGGGGTCCAGTGGAAATTGAGTATCTTCAGGAATTACTTGTAACTGTTCGCGGACAAATCCACGTTGAGGAGCAGTTGAATCTAATCTGTAGATTGCAGGTCTACCCTTGCATCTTACCACGCTGGAAATTTTATGTGTGGTTACACTCCAGACTAGATCAGTTGCTCTTTCTTTTACCGCCTCCTTCAAGCTCATCTGGCTCACATAAATATCTGACAGTCACATTATTTAGTACTGGTTGTTTTGAGAAATAGTCATGTTGTTGTAATGGTATGCGGTTTTTGCGTGATTGCATTGATATGTTTCATAGAAACTCCACGTGTAATTTCATTATTTAATGCTGCTATCACACTTGGCAGTCTTGTAACTCATTCACGAGATCTTGAGTCTGTGGAAATTTCTTGAGTGTATTGATATCCAAAATAATAGCTCAGCAAGTGTTCGATTAAATCGTTCAACGATTGCCTGATCACGATGTAACGCAGTGTGCACTTGTCTGATTTTGACGTTATATTGTTTCATGATCGATGTTACTGCACCAAAAAATTCTTTGCCAGTATCAATCTGTAGTACCTGTGGTCATTGCATGGTCCCTCGTCAATAAATTCGTTCAAACGCAGAGGCAACTTCGGTGGCTGTTTTAGCGGATAACGGCTCTGCTTTTTATCTACTTGCAACGTCAACAACAGTTAATGCATATTTGTATGTACGCGATTGACGTCGACGTGTTTTAATAGTATCATGCGGTAAAAACACAATATCGGGCTGATGAACTTTATTGGGGGTACTGACATCAAAATGCCCATATAGAATTTGTTTAGGGTGTGGTAGATAAATTTGCCATATTACCTATCGTCCTAACCAATCTGTAGCTGCAGCACGAGTACCCTTTCAGCGTCAGCAAGTTTACTAATAGCAGCCCTACCCCTCCAGTATCCCTATGGGCTATAATAAATGGACTCCATTATTATAATAATAATCGGCCGATTAATTACCCAGTCCCTAACACTAGTTTGCCTTTCATCGCAGATCTTAATAGCCAATTAGCTAGTGATTCTCGCAGATTTTTACTTTTTACTGACTTTATCGCATGTATCAACTTCACGTCTGCGATATGTCGTTGTTGTAAATTTGGACTTTTATACGCTACATCATGAACATGACACGCCTGATCAATCGCATTCACTGGAGACTCTCCTGGATTGGGTTGATTTCGCTCATCGAGTCGAATGTCAAGTCGGGTTCCAGGACCACAATAATTATACCAGGATACTTAGCCCATGGAGTCCCTGGTAATTTTTCACGTGAAGCAGCGATATCACCGCGTAACTTCTCACGAGACGAAATAAACTTGCAATGTTTTGGTACTACATCTCACACACTTCCCTTAAATGCACGCCTTTAATTCCTCGTCCTCATTGTTGCTAATTCACTAGTATCAGTAAATCCCTTTGCACCGAACACAATATAAATTCATAGTATTCGTTATAGTTGTTATTAATATGGATGTCATCGGCTTCTCAGCGACACGAGAAATAGAACCCGTCAAGCACCATCCAGCATTGCCAAACTCTATTCGAACAATTATTATAGGGCCATCTGGGTCTGGAAAGACTCAATTAATACTCAACATGATAATGAGATGGCTTAAGTTATATTTAGTGGCGCCGTTAGTGGATGACCAATGATGCTACAGTGTGTTGAGGGATTTTAATGATAATGCGAAGGGTTTTGCAGGTGATAAACCAGCCGGGAATGATATTATTGACTTTATTACTGATATCGATAAGGCTCCGTCGGTCGATGATTTCGACGGGGATATCAACAATCTCGAAGTTTACGATGACATGATGTTAGACAAACAAACAAATCCAGCTCGGATATTTTCTCGAGGCAGACATAAAAACACCGATATTATATATGTTACTCAGCGATATACTCAAATATCTAAAGTCATCAGAGATAACTGCAATCTTCTGGCGGTATTTAATGGGGTTGATACCCACACGCTGTAAAATATTCATCTGACTTGGTGCTCCGCTGACATGGATATAAACAAAATTAAAACTTTCTCTCATACGCTCAGGCGACCCCACATGGATTTGGCATGATAAATGTACATGACCCCAGATCGAGGTATCGCATTGGTCTCGATAAAACGTTTGGTTGCGACAGCAACTTACATTTTTTTTTCTACCCCCCCCCCCTGCAAAAACCACAACGACAAAAAATTCCCTTTACCTTTGATTGACACACATAAACAATAACAAACGCGACCGACTCCACGTAACTAACAGGTTCTCGGGTCAGTCAGCCAATGGACGTACTCGGTACGGGAAGTATTTTTGACTTATACAATATCAGGGCCAGGGATCGCATCGTTTAGTTAGCTCGCTGTACGAGGATTTGATTTCACTCACAGTTGGAGGATCTATTTTCCCCATAGCAGCAGGGAGGACGGGCGGGCTGACGGGATGACTGTATCGAGTTCCATAAACAAACAGTGTATAGAAATGTATAGACACAGTAGCGCAGAACAATAGCGGACAAATTAGCGTGGAAGCAGTGATTTTACAAAATAAATATCAAACGAGGCCGTAGGGTCCGCCCTCCCTGCTGCTACATGCTTTGATCATATTGTATCGAATGGGAATATTGGTTAATGGACCAGTAGGTGGCCTAAATGGTTAGAACATCGGCCTCGGATGCGGGAGGTCGAGGGTTCGAACCATTGCCGAGTCATACCAAAGACTTACAAAATATGGTACTAACAGCTGCCTCGCTTGGCGCTCAGCATAAAAAGGTTAGTTTAGGACTGGTCGGGTTGGTGTCAGGATAATGTGACTGGGTGGGACGTGATGCTACATGTCAGCGACATGATGCCGCAGTGCTAGACATCACTACAAACTGCCACAAAGCAGAAATCCAACACACACACACGTACGCACACACACACACACACATACACACGTTAATGGTTATTTTTGGTTCGGAAAGGACAGCCATTAATCGAAAACAACTCATTACATAAATGTAAATGCGGAAAGGGATCATCTTAAACTATGACTTCCTCTTCCTTAATTATTCCAACTACAAATGTTGTTTTGCTTCAAACTTTATTTGATTGTTAAAGGTGGAAAGCAGTTATCACATTCAATACTGTTGCATGTTAATTTGTTCAGGAAAATGGAAAAACGAAGCACCGATAATTAATAGATGGAAGTTGCTGATTCTTAAATTATTAATATTAGTAAAATCATGAACTTTTAAAAAATTCGTTTTGTTATTATAATTTAAGTTATAAATATTTTGTTTCTTCAAGTTTTTCCTACATGGAAAACATGGGAATTCCTAATACGAAATGTAATCATGTATGTGAAAGTAAGTAGAGGCAAAATGAAATCATAAAACAAACCAAAAAATTTTTATAAATAGTTTGTTCCTTCAAGTTTTTCCTACTGGAAAAATCATTATTTGGTTTTATGATTACTGGGTGAAAATATGGGAATTCCTAATGCGAAAGGGAATTTCGGCATACGAAATGGAATCATGTACGTGAAAGTAAGTATCGTTTGCAAAATAAAATCATAAAACAAACCAAAAATATAGTTCTATATATTTTGTTAATTCAGGTTTTTCCTACTGGATGCGAAATGGAATTTCGGCACACGGAATGGGATCATGTCCGTGAAAGTAAGTATCGGTTTGCAAGATGAAATCATAAAACAAACAAAAAAATGCTTTGGTTTGTTGTATGAAACTAAGTATGTTGCTAACAAATACATACGTTGTATACATCATAATAAAACTAATTATATAGTTCCCATGCCGTTCACTGGACTTGTTACAGTAATGTAAATTGTATTACGGTTAGCATTTTAGTGCTTAATGTAAGCAAATAATTTATTATTCATCAAGACACTGGGTAAAGGTAAATAACGTGAAACATAATTTACTTAGTTACCAATCATACACATATTTAGGTTTTTTTAAAGAAGTGAGCGTTATGGAATATCGGCATGACAAACGGAGTCGTCAGATATTCTTTTTCATGTATACTTTTAAACTTAATGCAATAATTATAAATATTGGGTTTTGTCTAATTATAATCGAGATCTTGTAATAATTTTAGAATGTTTTGATTAGGTTGACTCATATGGGGATAAGTAATATAAACGCTTTCTGTTGGGGGGGGGGGGGAGGGGAAACGAACTAAATTAAACAAAAGTAAGCAAAGATGTATAGAACTCAGTCAGTAAAATGAAGAGCTATGAATTTTGACTGAAAATCTGGATAAGTTGTGCCAATTTATTTCAATTCAAATAGGCTTCCAGCTCATGAGGATATATACAAAAATTACAAGACATGGCAGTGAAAAACTTAAAATAGTGGCGTAGACTAACAACTACACCATCTCATGAAATATACAGTATGCATGGAAATGAGTGACTGTGGAACCTAACAACACTAATGTTCAAAATTAGGAAAACAGTATTTGGTTTTGGACAAGCCGATATTCACCTTCGTAGACATGATTCCCGTTCGACTGACTAAATTCCATTTCGCATTACGAATTTATACTTTTAGCAAATTTCGAAATAACAAACTCATAACTTAAACGTAAATAACGAAACTATTTTTTGGAAAGTTCATGATTTTACTGATCGACTAATTTAAGAAAATCATAAACTATTACTCGTCGATTCTTTATTTCTCTTGACAATTTTCCAGTTTTCAACTTAATATGCAACAAAATTAAAAGTGATGACTGCTTGCTTTTACCGTAAACAATTAACTAAAATATTGTCGGCATTAAATTTTATAATTTCTGTTATAAAGCTATTTCAGTTATATAACTGAATGATGAGAAGGATTATATATATATATATATATATATATATATATATATATATATATATATATATATATATATATATATATATATATATATATATATCATGTGAAAAAAAAGTGACAATATTTTTAATATTTCTTTTCAAAATTCAAGCAAATTATGCTGAATAATTTTTAATCAAAGATTATTGTAAAAATGTAAAGTAAACGGAGAATATTATAATTCCTTTTCGCACAAAACTCTTCAATTTCGCTCCGTAAAATAACAAATATTTTCCGCATTTAAGACCTACCCAAAAAGGACCCTAAATCAGACCATTTATTTCCTATCATTAAGATTCCGTTTTATTTCTGTCTTCCGTCATGATCATATCATTTAATTAATCCTATCATGTAATTAATCCTATCATCTAATTAATCAATGTCAATTTAATGTTAAAACTATTTAGAACTTAATCTCTAACATAGTAAGACACCATGTCAACAACTAAAACAGGTGACAAAAATGGTGAAAAATCAAACTTTGCTTAAAAGAAAAACAACGAAGGTCGAAGCAACAACTCGTTTATTTGTTTTTGTTTTCTTTCTTTTCTTAACGGGGGGGAGTTAGTTTGTTTGTTGGGTTTATGGGGGGATGGAGCAGGGTGGGGGTGGGGGGTGTAATTCTATTATATTTGTATTGATTATTTACCTGTATGATTGTGTTGAATAGTTCGTTGATTGCCCTCTCTACGTTAGGGCAGTCGGCCTGCTCTGTGAGAGCAAGCACTAGGCGAATGTAATTGCCCAGCCCGTCAACCAGAGACGAGATGCATTCTGTGTTGCCCGCCAGCTGGATAAGCGCCCGCAAGGACCGTTCCGTTTCCTCAAATGAGGACTTGTCTGCAAATACACAGAAAGTAAATGCCAGTGGATTTTATTACAGCTTTACTAAGATGTAGTGGTTTACATAAATTAGGGATCGGATTAGAAGGGAAGTTAAAATCAAAGTGTGACTAAAATATGGGAACACTTCCATATTCAAAATTTCTCGGGCAACATTGTCTATCTAAAGAAGCGGGTTCGGAGTGTTCTACCGACCATACCGCTACAAGTTAAAAATAGTATATTATATTCTCCAACAGAAACACAACAACAACAACAACAACAACAACAATTAAATGCGAACCCGTCTTGGTAAATCTTGATCTGCCCAGTCTGTTAAAGATTGTTAGATCTTTCCAGTTCAAATCTCCCAAAAAGGACTTCTGTAATAATTGTGGTGTGCAGCTCTTACCTGAGTGCTCATTCAAATGAACAATTTGTCTTTTGGGGGTCATGGCGAACAATGGATTCAAATTATTCGAAGTTTCATAAACCTTATTTAAAATGGACATAATTGTAAGGTTAAACTTATCACACGCAAATACTAATTTTATTTGATGAAACGGAAAAAAATATAAATAAACGTAATTAAATTACTTTGAAATACATTCGGATTGCATACGTCGTTATGTCTTTGCCTTTCACGACGTTATGTATTAAAGACGACTCCGTTGATGCTAACTATTTGTCTACTATCACTTTTGACCAGAATACCATTTGGCAATGAAAAGGGTGGTTTGATCATCTTGTGGCATAATAAATACAATAATGTTATTAATCTGTTAGAGATTGATTATGATCGCATGGTTGCCGTCAGATTTAGGCTGGCTTAATACGTGTACATTCTTCATTCAAATCTACTTACCGTGTCTTGGACATACTACTGAAATCTACTCTGATGAAATAGAAAAATTGTACACTCTTTACATTCTGTATTCTGAGTACAACACCGTTATCATTATGGGTGATTTCAATTCCAATACATGTTCGTACACAAAAGACAAGATAAGTAAAATGTTGCATTCCCTTTTGGGTTCGCAACAATTTAATTTCTTTGAGTGCTGTTCATTTTTTTTCTTCAAAGGACCCTGCTACTCTTATGCTTCCTATCTTGATACAAGTAAGTCCCTAATTAATCATGTCATTTTTGACACTTCAGAGATAGATTTGATCAAAGAGGCATTGATAATTGATGATAGCGCTTTAAGTGTTTCAAATCACAGACTTATATTTGGATCGTTTGAATTTCAAGCTTACAAGACGGTCGATTTACACTTCTATGGTTTCAAAAAACTGACCCCAGCAAAAGATACGAATATTCGCAATAAAATTCTGTAAGACATTTCCTCCAATAAACAAGATCATGTCCCAAGATCATATGGACTGGCAAAAACAATCTTGCAAGGTACAGTGAAAGGATGCAGAAGAAGAGGTAGAAGAGATGGGAAGACAACATTAAGGAGTGGACAGGCTTGGTTTTTGGAGATTGCCGACGGGCAGTAGAGAACAAGGAAAGATGGAGAGATTTGATTGTGAAGTCATCTGTGGTGCCCCAACGACCTCTTGGGTTACGGGACTGATGACGATTGACGATGATAAAACGAGATGCACATTGACTTTCTGCATATTATAATAGTTCATGCTAAAACTCTTGCGAGAGGAAAGACTATCACCATTTAAAAAATCAAACCCTTCTGAAACACTGATTTGAAGATGTTTACATAAAAACATTGTTCAAAATAAAGCAAGAGTGGCTTCAGGCTTATGATCGAAAAGATATATATTTTGCCTGTTATAAAAATGGGAAAAATGCATTTGAAAACTCCATAGTAAAATATATGTCAGTTTATCTTGAGCAAGTAAATGATGACATTGAAAGCTTTTAGAGGTATACCAAAATCAGCTTTGGAAAGCTATTAATTTTAAAAACAAAAAAAAAAACCCCACAAAAAACAAAAATAGAAGCATCAAAGACAATTTGAAATGCAATATTACAACATTGCTTCTTGTGACCCTACGTATACTGTAGATCAGTGGGCATTATACTTTGAAACTTTGCATTCCCCTCCGAATTTACACACTAAGTGTATGAATTTCCACAAGAAAGTTAGTGAAATCGTGGGAACCTGGAAGCAGTCCTACTGTAGCAATGTGTCAGATTTCATCGCACACACGATGAGCATTCTTCTGTACTTTCTGACGTTAAATCGGAAAGGTCAGGTGGAATAGAGTATATAAATTATGAACATCTTAAAGACAGGGGAAACGCACGTAGTTCCATCTTGGCTACTCTTTACAACCCTGGCTTTCATAATTTTTTAAAAGGTTGTTTAGGTTGTTTACTGATATTTTGAGTTCAAGGTCTAACCTTATTGACAGACATAGCAAGTTCTGGACGAGAACTTGTGAGCCAAATCTTAGTGTTTGTGTAAGGATGTGGTAAACAAAATCGTTTATTGCTATCTTAAAATCGGTCTGTGCAGTCATTTTCAGATGTGTTCAGGTATAATTTGAGAGGAATTGTTTACTTAAAATTGTCCATTGGAATTACAAAGTGATCAACGACATTTTGGACAAAAGCGCTACTTTGGGATAGTTGTGAATTCATTCAAAAACATTCTGGATAAAGTGGGGATGTGGAAATAATTCCAAGAAAACTAAACATCCTAGTATTCAGCGAAAACTTCTCTGACTACATAATAAACTAAAGACAATGGCTCCTGAATTCTGAGATTGTTCAAGACACAAAATCACGTAGACATTTAGGTGTTAATGTGTCTAAATGTACCAAACTTAAAAAAGCTGTAAATACGTTATTCAGTTTTAATGATATTGGAATAAATAAGAATGGATTTAATCCGCTCACAGCTAAGACTTTTTATGGAAGTATTGCAATATCCTGAGCGTTGTGCACTTCTGAAACTTGGTTTAACCCAAGCCTCAGAGTATACTTTTACCAGAAAGAAGCCATCGATTTTGCGCTAAGCACATACAAGGTATCTCTAGTCTAGAAATACACGAACTGACCTTGCATTAAGCCTGTTTTTACCAGTTCAAGCTTACATTGATACAAAATACATAATTTTCTTTGAACATCTTCGCAGGCTGCCTGCAGATTATTTTGGAAAACAATTAGTTTGACTCTGTCTTTTATGCTATCAGATTCCAATATTGCAAGTTAAACAATCTGGATTGATTCATTAACTGTATAAGCTGCTGTACAGTGTATAAGTTTAACATCAAAGAGGTCATAGAGTCGTACATTCTTCAAGGTCGATTATCGGTTAATAAATGTGAATGGAAAGTGTGTGTGTGTGTGTGTGTGTGTGTGTGATTTGGATTTTTGACATAGCTTTAACAATTTTTCAGTCATATCACTACGATGTCTGTAGTGTGGCAGTTTATAGTGATGTCTAGCACCGGGGACATCATGCCGCAAACATGTAGGATCATGTCCCACCCAGTCACATTATCCTGACACCAGGCCGACCAATCCTAACACTAACCTCTTAATGCTGAAGCGCCAAGCGAGGCAGCTGTTAGTACCATTTTTTTTATAAGTCTTTGATATGACTCGGCCGGCGTTCGAACCTGCGATCTCCCGCATCCGAGACGGACGCTCTAACCACTAGACCACCGGAGCGGTGAAATGTATTGTTAAATTCCAAGTCGATTTCTTGTATGAAAATGCTTTCAGAGTTAGACTTTACGAAAATATTTGTATTGGTCGATTTTAGAAGTTATTGCTTAACTGCAGTTTGAAGTAGGAAAATAAAATTCTGGGATCTTTTGTGTCATGTCGGCTCCTTGCCGATATTGTGACAAAACGTTTAAAACATCTCTGAAAGAATCTACATGTATTCGTTGTCCAGCAGTCTGAGCCACATTGGTTGATCATTTTTCTAACCCTATTTAATTTTCTTACACAAGACCGTGAAATGTTTTGCCATGATATTTATTGATAAATTTTGGGGTGAATGTTTACATGCACTTAGATTAAATGTCCGATTCTGATTTTGTGAATTCTCCCTTTGGAATGATGACCCGTGATTTGTAAATTCTTTAAGCAACGAATAACTGGTGTATTTCCATCTCATATGTATGTTAACTGTTGCTTCCATGTGGAGAAAGTATACATCAAACGTTTGATTGCATCAGTGGTGATAATAAACAAATTCCTAGTTAAATCTTTGTCGGTAATTCTACAATTTAGTTTATCAACACCACATATTCGGTGAAGTTCATCATTGGTAGTATTTATATCATCGCGATGAATAATTATTCCATTACTTTTATATGAAGAAAGCAATAACTGCATTTGATAATAAATTTTGTAGTACGTATAATTTGTTTATCTCTAATGCCACCTTGCAAACATGCCAGTTCCGCAAATGGTAATCCCACTGTTAAAATGTGTTGGGGAAAAAGAAAAGAAGAAAAGTTGAAAAAGAAATAAAACCTAAAGATATACCGAGTTAGTTTTCAGTAGTTCTCAGTGCGAGTGTTCACCATATATGCAATCTTTTACGTATGATCATTATGTAAATGTATGTTATTTCTCACATTTAATTAACGTACCGTCTCTTTTTGCTGCATTATCTTTATTATTGATTCTACTCTTAGTAATATACGGAGTCAATCAATCGATCAATCCATCCATCCATTCATCCATATATCCATCCATCCATATGCACGTAGTTTGAAAAGCTCCGGTGGCCTAAGCGGTTAGAGCGTCCGCCTCGAATGCAAAGATCCAGGGTTCGAACCCAGGACGAGTCATACCAAAGACTTATAAAGAATGGTACTAGCAGCTGCATCGTTTGGGGCTCAGTACTATAGGGTTCGTGTTGGGTCCGCCACACTGCAGACATCGTAGCGATATGACTGAAAAATTGTTAATGCTACGTTAAAAATCCAAATCCAAATCACAGGTAGTTTGCTCATTTTAATACATTTTTTGTAAAAAAAAAAAAAAATTTCTTCATGTCTTCATTATTTCATTTACATGTGTAACTTTCCCCTTTCAGTCGAACATGGAATACTCCAGCTTGTCTCTGGTTTTGTGTTAAAGAATGTTTGTTTTGTGCATGTAAGTTGTTTCTTCTCCTGACAAGGAGACTGAGTAGTTCGAACGGTTTGGAAACTGTTTTGTAATTGCTTCGTTACCGATATTTCCGTTAATATATATGTTTTCACCTTCGATTCGTTATTTTCAAGGATGCACCCAACACACCACATCATATGCAAAGACAGTACGATCCCTCCATTTCCGCTATTTCAAAAAGTTTTTGACAAGTAATTTCCATGAAAATGAGAAACGCGGTATCATGTGCCATAATTGGTAACTTTTGTGAGACGAAAGGAAGATTCATAACAAATGTGTGTGAAGAACAAATGACACGTTTGACACAAACCCCTAAGTCCATATTTAAACTCAGATTTTTCGTCAGTTAAATGACAGTTTTCATTTTCCATTTTTTTTTTCCTCATGAAATAAACCTTCTTTAATGCAAAAGAAAATTCATCTTTTGCGTGTTATGAAGTTTGTTATTCACGAGTCATCAATCATGAGGTGTCTAAGTTGAAATTTGGGGCTGAATATTTGTGAATAATGGACTGGTGACAATATCTGCGAAAGGATTCCATATATTCGACTGGTTTCTTCTACCTTACATAGCTATAACTTCTAAACAATCGTCTCTGTGATGCTCAAATAAAAAAGAAAAAAAGAAATGCAAACAAAGTCCTTGGCTTTTGATTGCATAACTAGGTTGAAGCCTTGGCCGGCAGAAGATCGCGTAACTCTGATCTTTAGTCTGAGATTGAGTTTCCACTATCAGCCAGTCAGAGAAGAGATTTAAAAAGTGGCGTCGTTTCTGATTGGTCAAACAAATCTCAAGAAAATCCATAATCTTTTAATGAATAAATTCCTGAGGATATAAGTTTCCTCTATTCCCTTGAACAAGTAGTTTCCATACTGTTGGAATCCTAGCTACACCACCGGCACTATTACAATTGTAGAAATCTTTAACGAACCTTAGAAATATCACTACCATCATCACAACCTTAGAAATATCACTACCATCATCACAACCTTAGAAATATCACTACCATCATAACAACCTTAGAAATATCACTACCATCATCACACTAGGACCACCATAGCCAATCACTACCATCATCACAACCTTAGAAATATCACTACCATCATCACAGTAGGACCACCATAGCCAATAGACTACGATCATCACAACCTTAGAAATATCACTACCATCATCACACTAGGACCACCGTAGCCAATCACTACCATCATCACACTAGGACCACCATAGCCACCACATCAAATGTTTCATATGTATTTTAATTTGTTTTGAAACGTAAGACGAACACAGCTTTTAAACTCTTTTTTCGTAAGTTTAGGATAAAAATGAATCGATACTACTTTTGAGTGTATTTTCAACGTTCGGAACGGCAATCTAAAGGGTTTTCCTTAAGCAAAGAAAGACCGTCTTCCGGAAACATTTCGTAAATTGGTCTGGTGCATATTAAACATGTTTTCGGATGATCCCTCGAATGAAAATTATTCATTTTTCATCACTCTCGCTATTCCATTGGTGATCCCTCCGGGAAAGCAAGGGAAATTATCCGATTCTGTTACTATACATCATTTAATGCATGCTGCTTTTCCTACCTTGCAGGGAGAATCTCCAAGCCTAAAGTGATTTTTACAGTTTTACGGAAACATTCTTGTATTCAAATTTATTGAAAGCTGTTATTTTCGAGAACGTACTTCATTAGACAAATTCCATGCCTGTGATACTTGTCTTAAGAAAGGTGGCTTAAATGGAATCAATTCTCAAACTTAAATTGCGGAATTCGTCAAGCTGTGAATATCTGACGCTAATTTAAGGCTCTGAAATTCAAAATAAGGCCCAATTGGATAATACCAACTTTGAATGTAAGTTCCGAAATATATTCTGAGTGCTCAGCACAAATAGACATTGTCAAATCTGGGTCGAAGCTGCAATGGATACGCGTTATAGACGGCTAAACACGGCATAGAACCCAACAGTGTCTCATGAGAACACTATAGGTGCAGATGTCACTCTAATGTATTTACCTGAACACGCCAATATGAATAACGAGTTCAGTTTAAAGGCGTTTGTATTTACAAAAATAAATTAAAAAGGAAGGCTGTTGGATTGTACATCAATGCCCACAGAATTCAATCTCCCACTGGATAAAAGCCAAAGATGAAAAAAAAATTATATTCTTGTTTGTAATAATAGTGGTGATACATTTCATTGTCATACGCAGCACAGTTTTGGATTTGTAAATCGGTTTCTGTTTAAGTTGATAATTTTTAAAACTTGTGAAAACCAACATGTCGTCAGGTTTGCCCAAATTTTGTATCTTTGCATCTTCGGTAACAAAAGGTCGTCTATCCACTTCGTTAAACACCACCCCTTGGCATACTATATACAACGAGCCAAAATAGTGTTTTGGACAAGTGTCCTTATGCGTGATAGCAACTTCTATGACGTCCACATGCATTGACGCGAAAGAAAACTTGAAGGTGAACGTTTTAAATCTTAGAACCTGTCACGCAATACGTGCTGTCTTTGGAGGCAGTTAATTTTTTTGACAACTGTTTTCCTCATATAACGAACTGAACAATCGGACTGACCCAGTTTCTTCCAGTAGCACAAGTTACATATGCCAAGAATCCATGTAAGTCAATGTGGATAAATGACCCTTGCCTTGAGAAGATGAGGTCTATGTACATGGCGTCATTCCACATACACACAATCTTTAAAAACATAACCATAATTCCTAGTTATATATTCCTATTTAATTTATTTAAATGATTTCTCTTTGCATATTCAGTTAACAACATTGCAAATATTGGTTCATTGTCACTTATGTCTGTAAAGATTCGTGATGAATTGATGACTTGTGAAAAAGTATTTGGTTTTAAATATCACACCATGACATGGGTGTTAGCTTCAAAAAGCTCATTTTTTACCTTATACGTAATATTTTGTATTAAACAAAGAAACGCTGTCCTTTAAAGGCGTTACGCAGCCAACATCCTTTATTTAAAAGCATCAAACAGCCAATATATGTTTCTTGAAAGCATTAAGCAGCCAACAGCTGTTTTTTGAAAGCAATAAACATCCAACAGCTGTTCTTTGAAAGCATTAAAAACAAACAGCTGTCCTTTGAAAGCATTCAATAGCCAGCATATGTTCTTTGAAAGCACTAAACAGCTAATATCTGTTCTTTTAAAGCATTAAACGAAACATAATTGTCTTTTAAAAGCATTAAACAGTCAACAACTGTTCTTTCAAAGCATTAAGCAGCGAACATTTATTCTTTGAAACTATTAAGCAACCAGCTAACATATAGAAGCATTAAAAGCATTAAACGGCAAACACTTGTTATCTAAAATCATCAAATAGGCAACAGTTGTTATTTAAAGGCATTAAACAGCCAACATATGTTCTTTGAAAGCATTAAACAACCAACAGCTGCCCTTTGAAAGAATTAAAAAGCCAACATACATTAACTGAAGGCATCAAACAGCTAACATCAGTTTTCAAAAGGCATAAAACAGTAACCATGTTATAAAAAGTATTAGCAGTCAACATCTGTTCATTGAAAGCATAAAACAGCCAAGAAGTGTTCTTTGAAAGCATTTAATAACCAGCATCATTTGCTTGAGAGCATTAAACAGTCAAAAACAGTTTCTTGAAAGCATTATACAGTCAACATATGTTGTTTGAAAGCATTAAACAGCCAACATCTGTTTTTTTTGGAAGCTTTAAGCAACAAACAACGTCTGTTCTTTGAAAACATTAAGGTTGCTCTCTATAGTTTCGTATTTTGCTATTTAAAACAGACTTTGTATATCATAGGAAATTTTAATTCCCTTCATTTTGGTGTATGATTGATGGGTGTGATTTGGATTATTGAGTATACAGTATGGACTTCTGATGTGCGCATGTCCAAAAACTGCTAGCTCTGCTTGCTCATTTTCACTTCCTGGAGTTCAGAGGTAAATTGTAAAAAAGAGAGCCGATAATATTTTTTAAAAACATTTTATACATTTGGTGATTCATTTATTGCACTTTCTGAAACTGGTACTGTCTAGTCCGGCAAAGTTCGTTTTCGCTATTTCAGTAACTGCTGAAGATAATGTACTATAGACTAATTCAGGCTGGTCTTTGAGCACAAGGGAGAAGTCATTTTGGTTGGCTGTGTGCTTAGATCGTGTACAGTTTCAATAAATACAATATCGAATGACATTTCATCCAGAGTACATGAAAGTAACATAGATGTATGCCAATATTCTCTCCATTGTCCTTGTTGCAAATGCAAACAACTTCACCTTACAACTGTCACTCTCTCAGAAGTTCTTAATATCTGTAGAGCGCCCCCTATACAGCCAACATCTGTTCCTTGAAAGCATTAAACAGCTAACTACTGTTCTTTGAAAACAGTTCTTCATATATGAGCTTTAAATTCGTCAACTCCCCGGGTCTTCTTCGTATCTTAAAGCAAAGACGGAATGATAAATAAGGACGATCAGCAGTGTGTGTATGTATGCATGTGAATGCGTGCGTGCGTGCGTGCGTGCGTGCGTGTGTGTGTGTGTGTGTGTGTGTGTGTGTTTAAAGTTTATATTCATTTCTTAGCATTCAGATCATCGCCAAAATTTCAAATGGTGAATCGTTGTCATTACCAACCATAAGAGATGTGATGAAATTGTTGTCATTACCCACCATAAAAGATGTGATGAAATTGTTGTCATTATCCACCATAACAGATGTGATGAAATTGTTGCCACAACCGACCATAAGAGGTGTGATAAAAGATTACAGCTCGCAGCAGAGCGGTTTTAAGCCCCTACTCTCTCTTCCTGCCGTAGTGTTCATCTGGCACTAGGGTTTTCTGTGTACCTTTCAAAGCTACAACTGAGAACACTATCACACTTTGAAAAGAAGTCTGCCAGCGAACAGGGAGGGTGGGATGAGGTGGGTTTAGTTTAATGTAAAGAGCGAGGTGAATAATATTTGTGCCAAGGCAGGAAATTAACTTACACCGTAAAACCTGACCTGTCGGTGTATTGTGTGAGGGTAGTTCTGGTTCTAAGATGCTCGCAGTTGAGTGTCCGTTATACACACAGTACAAGTTACCTAGAATCCGAGAGACAAACTCGAAACTCAAAACGAATAGACTGAACTGACGCTGACATGTTTGTTTTAAGGCTCATAGAATTTTACAGGAAGCCGTAAGCATAATTCACAGAACAAACGCATCCCGCCGTTTAATTCAGTTTCATAAAATAGAGATTGATTTGTTGCTAATTTATTTTGATTTATTGATTAGGCTGACCAACAGAGTTGTCAGCTGGCTCGTTTTCAAATATATTTACTAGCAATTACTGCGGGCATGACTTACGATTTAAAATCTTGTTTCCTCCGAAGTGCTGTATTACGATAAGTTTATTGATCAAATATATGTTAAAAAACGGTATTCTCAGAAACACA
Source organism: Megalonaias nervosa (assembly GCA_016617855.1). Classification (NCBI taxonomy): domain Eukaryota; kingdom Metazoa; phylum Mollusca; class Bivalvia; order Unionida; family Unionidae; genus Megalonaias; species Megalonaias nervosa. Next base: position 2,103 of record JAECUM010016491.1, on the reverse strand, counting down.
CCGACAACATATTCCTGGGGAGCCATACGCAAGCTAATTGATTTATTTTCTCCTGAGAGTTATCTTCTCCTCCGTAAAAAAAAAAAAAACATTTAATCGTCTTATTTTTTGTTTTATAGCTAATTAAAATTATTAACATTCTGTTCCTTGGAGATTTTTTGCTCTTCTTTTATATACGACTAAAAGCAACCAGGTGATCATATAAATTTTTTATTTCTAAATTTCTCAGAAACTACAATTATCTTTGTATTGTTATAGTTTGGAATTGTAACTTTCAGAGTGCCACATGTTATTCTACCTTTGTTGGAAATGTATAACTAGTAATTAGAAAAAATAATTAATAATAGGAACTGATTATTATTAATTTGTAGTCATTGTAATTATATTGTTAGTTTTCTTTTTTTAAATAAATACTCTGCTAATTCCATGCTCTGCGATAATTCTTATGGTAACGAATTCTCCATATTCGGGAAATTACCAGTCTTGTTTATCCTAAGCGTTGATTTTGTTTTTTGTCATGCTATTATGAAATTCTTTACATTCAACAAGGAAAATTTTATCAAGACTATCTCAAGAGAATACAACGAAAAGAAAATTTATTTTATACGGAAATTAGCCGTGGAAGAAGATATTCTTAAGATTTAAGAAAAATATAATTATGGATAGAACAGTACGCATGAGCTGGAAACGGTTTTTAGTAGGGCTAAAACAAATAGAAAAATCGGTATTCGAATATTTATTTGCTTACTTAGTGGTATGGAACACCTGAAACTATACTCAACAACATACCGTCAAGACACAGCTCGTTTAAGCCAATGAGAACTATTGATAACACCCACTTCTCTTCTGCCAATGAAAAATAGGTGGTTAACTCGCACGGTTCAAAATCTGATCTCTCTCTCTCTCTCTCTCTCTCTCTCTCTCTCTCTCTCTCTCTCTCTATATATATATATATATATATATATATATATATATATATATATATATATATATATATATATATATATATAACACATGGCTTTTAAAAGTGTTAGAGTAAAACAGTTTGATATACCAATGATGTTGGTATATCATATTGTGATGCGCCCATGGCGCATTAATACACATATTAAAACATTGTTTCAGCTGTACAGAATAGCATCGGTACTTTCTATATCAGTGATGAATTTCCACTGATTAATCATTAACGACATAAGAAAATAACGAGAAAAATATTAATAATCCAGTTTTCAAAATGAATGACAAATGGAACACGATTTGATCAAAATCCCTGCTGCTTGAACACTGCTTCTTGAACGCTGAACGAGCATAAATTTACTTACCGGCGAGTATATTGAAACGAGTGAGGAATATGAACTAAGCCAAGTGACGAACCAACAAGAGGTAATTCAAACATTTACATGTATTTACAGTTGATCTAACTCATTAGCATACTTTAATTTACATTGCTACCGACAATAAGATGGTTTTTATCCCCCAGCTCATTCTTTCCCCTTTTCGTTGGTCGATTTGACTAAATTTTAACATCATTTATAGGTCAAAAGACATCGTCGCATGACAGGCGAAAATCCTCTACGCTCGTGTTTCCATACATATTCTCTTGTATGTTGCTACGATTGCCCAGAGAGAGAGAGAGAGAGAGAGAGAGAGAGAGAGAGAGAGAGAGAGAGAGAGAGAGGGAGGAAGGGAGATTTTGGTCGATAGTAGTTACTAAAGCAGAATAATGACTTAGATCAACTGCACATATATTAAAATATTTCAATTACCTCTTGTTGGTTCGCCATTTCGCTTAGTTTCTATTCCACATTAATTTCCATGCGACGATACATAAATGGCTTTGCTAAGCATGTGTTTATAGTGCTCTACTTTCTTCATTAAAACCGTCTTTCATGCTTAAACCGTAAGTGTATATTATATAGATTTAATCAATGTGAAGAAAATACAAACTCAAAAAAGAAAACAAGCAACTTATCAATATGCAAAGGTGATTGTGAATAGCCACAAAACGAATAGAACTACATTTTGTAGCGGACAAACTCGGCAGCGATGTGAGGAGTTCATTCACTCGGTCAATACACAGCTGCCTGTAGTAAATCTGAACTC